>JASAMX010025842.1:0-15441 GCA_030248175.1 Microlaimidae sp. YZB2_3
TTACAAAATATTTTTTTTAAAATTCACCAAAAAACCACTGCTAAATTTAGATGCGTCATAAATTCATAATTATGTAGAACAAACAACAGTGACACACATAAATAAATAATAATTTTGTATGAGTGATTATTGATTCAGAATACGTTAAAAAATGTTGGTAAAATTGCGTATCGTCGTCGATATGCCAGGATAATTCACAAACAGTACCAAATACTCGTGACAGCAGTAAAAACCTACATTTAAAATAAAAATATATAAATTTGCATATACAAAACTATCGTTATAATTTTTATTTAAAAAATCTAACTTTAAAACTAGACTTGCACCCAGATTTCTAAAACTTTTTGGAGGTAATTTTTGAGGTGTTCGGTTATGCAGAAAAACACAGCATTTTCTTTTTTTTTAGTTTTTTAATCGTAAATATTAGATTTTTATAAAAAAACCAAATTTTTTAATCAATTAATTGAAATAATATCTATCAAATATTATGAACACCATCTACCGTGTTGCAGACGGACATAAATATAGACGAATACTGAGCTTGTTCTCGAGAAAAGTTGATGTCCTCGAAAAGACCCGTGGAGTAACTGAAAATGACCACGATCCCGGTGGAAATGGAGGCGAAATTGCATATAATACTGATAAGAATAGGAGTTCTAATATACGATACTTTTAAGGCAGTTTTAGTACTAATCGATTCTTGCTAAAATAGAGTTTTTAGTCAAACAAATAAAAAAACACGCTTCATCTTTTCATTAAACAAACCACAAAAACACTTATATTTAACAAAATTTTTCAAAAGTGAAAAGCAAAAATACTTCGGTAAAAATTTTTCCTGCAAACATCAAGCGAAGGGGAAAAACAAAACTATAAAAATGACAACAAATGACTAAAGAATTTCGAAATGAATTAAAGTCGCGTATCAGCGTACTAAATTTTACTATAAAGTAACATGATTAAAAAATTAAACAGCTGCAGTGCTATAGAGATGAAAACCAAATTCACAACGTCAATTGTCATAAATGTACAATCTCACAACTTTTGTCCAAACTTACAACTGAAGGGTGTAATCTCACAACCAAAATAATGCATTTTCAATGATTAAGTTTTGGTTTCTTTTTAGGTTTTGATTAGGCCTAGGAAAAAACAAGGGTTTTAGTCCGTGGGGCTTAAAATTTAGTTATTTTATTATTTTACGGTAAATTATATAAACTTAACCTTTTTTACAGTAATATAATAAGTTTTGAATTTGATTTGCAAAGGCATTTTTAAAAAAAGTTGTGAGTTTACACTCCGCGGTTGTGAGAATACACCACGTGGTTGTGGGATTACACGTTGTAAGAAATAGACCTTTTGGTTGTGAGAGTGGTTGTCACCGCCATACAGAGCATTGGTATAGCTTGTCTTTGGGAGGATATGCCTCCACAATTTTGACCTCATTTTTCTCGAAATAACTGTTTTGTAAACAAAAAACTAAATTAACGAAACTATACCATTTCACGGTTTTCGCTTTGAAAATGGCTGAACATTTTAAGAATTTCCTCCTCTTTCAGGTCAGGCTCTGAGAAAAGTAAGGCTTTTCTCGCTCCGTCTGGATCATTCTTTGTAAATATAAGTGTTTTTGTGGTTTGTTTAATGAAGAGATGAAGCGTGTTTTTTTATTTGTTTGACTAAAAACTTGTTAGCAAGAATCAATTAGTATTTAAACTACCTAAAAAAAGGTATACGTATATTAGAACTCCTATTACTTATCAGTATTATATGCAATTTCGCCTCACTTCCCACCGGATAATGCAGTTATTTTCAGTTACTCCACGGTATTTTGAGGAATTCAACTTTTCTCGAGACAACTACATATTCGTCTATATTTATGTCCGGTTATCCAACACGTAGAATGGTGTTCATTGTTTTTTTGCCTATTTCTTTCTCATTCATATTGTACTTATTATATTTAAATATCGTCGTTATACCCGCGGAACCGAGAAGGGAAAATCATACAGTCCACGAAATTGAACATCACTTAGAACTTGAGCACAAAAGTTAGAAACCTTGTGTCGTCACACCCGGGGACACCCCCCCCCAAATTCGCCTCCCAGAGAAAAATTTTTTAAGCGTTATAAAAGGGCTAAAAAAATTTTCCGCGCTTCGCGCAGAGTGTTTATTACCTTGTTTATGTCATATACTTCATTTTTTCTTTTATTATTCAAAAAACATTAATTTAACATTATTAACCTTTTATTACCTAACGTTTTAAACACCTGTTTTAAATGTAAAGTGATAAAAAAACCTTAAATTTTGTAATAAACATCATCTGGAATTAAAATTTCTGGTGTATTTTAGCGCCTTAAATTAAAAATTTTCTCCCTCGGGGGGCATTCTGCCCCCCGGACCCTTCTGACAAGGGGCTCTGCCCCTTGACCCCGCTGGGGGCTCTCGCCCCCCAGACCCCCCATTACTGGGGGGCTGCCGCCCCCCAGACCCCACTTCAGGAGTAGTATTTTACCCCCCCAGACCGCCCCTCCCCCCAAATGAAATTCTGGGCACGCCAACGCCACTGTTCTGTTCGTTATTAATGTAGGACGAAGAGTCTTAACCATAGGGGTGAAACATTTTTAAAACATTTATAAGCTTGTTTTACGTTTTTTACGCGTTTTAAGCTCATTTTAAGGCAGCGCGGAAATATTGGGTACACCCCCCTCAAAATTTGGGTCTTGCCAGACACCCCCCCAAAATCCGAGAGGCTGCCCACCTATGGGGTTAACCCCCCAAATTCTGGGAAGAGGGGTTTAACCCCCCCACTCAAAAGTGGGGGGGGGGAGAAAAGGTTAACCGCACCACCAAATTTTGAAAAAATGTAGAAAAAAATGTCTTTAGAATAAATCTAACTACCTCCAAACTTAAGTTTCGGAGTCAAAATGAATGTTTCAAGCAATAAAAAGCTCACAATTGCAATAGAAAGGGCTTTTTGACCTAAAGTTAGCGTTTTTTACCTATGTTCCCTTCAAAATCAAAAACACGATATGGGTAAAATGCACTCCAAAAAAAAAAAAGATATGGGTATTTTGCGTTTCTCGGATTTTAACCCCATTAATTTGGGGTTTTTAACCTCCTCTCCAATCCGGACCAACTTGCCCATGTATGATTGTATTATTATATATATATTATATATTTTTGTGTGACATAATTTACAATTCAATAAAACACTTTTTACATTAAAATTCTTTTTTCAAAGGTGTCTCCCCACTCTTGTCAATGTATTGTGTTTATTATTTTATTTTACGGTAACTGACTTAATTTCGACCACGCCTTAATTTCGGCCACCAATTTAGGGTGTTAGAAAATTGGCTTATTTTTAAAACACAAAAGAACTAGCACAAAAGTAACTGGATTAATGTTGAATAAAGTGTTTTTGCAAAAGTTTTTTATTTTTGTTATTCTACATTATCAACATTTTCATACAAAAAGTGAATTTTTTGTGATTTTCCTAATTTTTGCTTTGTGTTTAAACTGCATCAAATTTAGAACGAAGCAATATATAACATTAAAATATCTTCTATTTAAGGCTCAAAGTTGTTAATTTTGATGTTTTGATATTTTCTTCAAAATCATTTTGCAATGCGTTTAACTAACTGCGCATTTTACGATTCCGTTAATTTGGGCCACCTGAAAATTTAGGTGAAAGAACCTGCCGTTTTTTGCTGTTTTTAAATATCATTGTATTACCGTATTTATAAAGAATTTTTTTTGCTCGTTTGACTTTGTTAGGACGTTTTTAAGCCAAAAATAAAAATTTAACAAAAAATACAAATTATTAAAACTTGTTTTTTTAAGGTTTTGACATAATTATTTAAAGTCTTGCTAATAACTATTAAAGTTCGTAAACGGGAAAAATTAAGTTAGCGAGAACAATACCTAAGGGTAAATCTGCAACCTTTAGAAATTTTTATTGTTCGTTTAAGCAATAGTTATGGCCAGTTTTTTGTAGGTGGCGGAAATAAATGGCACGCGCCTTAATTTCGGCCACTTAAAAAAATTTAAACCTTCACTGATTTTTAAGTGTAACAGAAATATTCAAATTTTGCACTGGAATAACAAATATAGCTATTGTTTGATTTTTAGGCCAAACTTTGGCTTGATTGAAAAAGCCAGAAAAAACTTATTCAAAAAAATAAAAAAGGTGGCCGAAATAAAGTCAGTTACCCTATATTGTATCTGTACGTAAAAAATTGACATCTTTTAAAAAAAGTTTTTATGCGATACTATTTATCTATGTATATGTAATTATTTTGTGGTTTGTATTGCTAAAAATAAACTTTCTTCTTTCTTTTTTCAAGTTATTTTGTTATTTATTAATGTGAAGAAAACTAGCTTTAATAGTAGCATATTACGTATATAATTACCATATTTAATACAAAAAATTATATTTTACATTATTATAAACATAGGTAGGCAGGGGGGATTCGGGGGTTATACCCTCTAAATGACCGGATTATAGCCGACACCCCCCCCCTAAAATTTCGGGGGTCCCAGTACTAAAAACGCTAAAAATCCGTTATTTAAAGTATACCCCCAAAAAATTTTGGAAATCTCCCCCCCCCCAAATTTCGGAGGTCGGGCATATTCCCAAAAAAATCCGGTAGGCTGCCTATCTTTGATTATAAATCTATCTGTTCGCTGTTCGTGAGGTAAAAAGATTTTTTTTTAGAAATGCCCGTATTTCTAAAGTTTTGATAAAATCGTAATGACAATGACATCTATATCGAAGTTAATTTTTTTAATAATATAATCGAGTTTGAATTTTGTTAATAATCAAAACTTGTCAATTAAACTTAACTTTATTTACCTATGATAAATTTTCTCCTCAATAGTACCAGAAGTTAACAATCGATAGATAGTGACTTGTTTCTGTTGTCCAATACGCCATGCACGCTCTCTTGCCTAAATAAAATCGTCCTTACTACGACAAAATAAGTCAAAATTTGTATGAAACATAATCTGACTGGGACTCATTTTTAATTTAAAGCATAACCCTCTTAAGTACAGAAGGAGTCACAGTCGCATATTATTTTATTTGATTTGTGGCTCGTTTTGCCGTAGTAAAGACGAAATAATAGACATAGTTTAACCAAAACATCAAAGATAGATTGTTTGTTTTGAATCTCTATTTTATTAACATTTTAGTAGACCAGACGTAAACGCCCGGCCAAAATAAAAAACAGTTGTATCAATTGTAATTTAAGTATTATCAAGAATAAATAACAAAGAATGTATCACTGTGTATTAAATTCCTTCCCTATCCGTGCATCGCTTTTTTGACAGAAATTTAACTCCCCATCCCCGTTGGTTAAATTTAACTCTCGGGGGGTTTAAATTTCTGTCAATGCGATGCACAGAAAGGAAGAAATTTAATACGGTGATACATTCTTTGTTATGTATTCTTGATTAATTATTAATTAGCATAGTAATTTAAGTCCCTAAAACTTAATTGTGAAAAATCTAAATTAATAATTTAGAATGTAGATTCTGGAGGTATGATAAGCAACTATTTCAAAGATCTATTTTCGTCCTGTTAAACATTTGTTAATCAATGATTTTTATTTTGTCATGCAATACAGTAACAGCACAGATAAAAAAAAAACTAACTGCGCTACGACTTCTAATCCACGTTTTCTTTTCGTTTCGCATTCAAAATATCTAAATCTGTAATATTTGACGCTAAACACCAATAACGGAAGGTATACCTGGGTGTCAGTGGACGGGTTCCAATCCGGGTCGTAAATAAGAACGCGATCGGCTCCGGTTAGATTTACACCCAAACCACCCACTCGTGTCGTCAGCAAAAATACAAAAATTTCAGGAGTCTAAAAAATTTTTAATGTTTATAAAATTAAAATCCAAATTTATGAAATCAATAATTATACTGTAAAATCATTTTTGAGTTACGTCAAAAATAGGTGTAAAATGTCTTAACAAGACGTCGTTACTACGGCAAAATGAGCCACTACCATTATAAAATACACGTGACTGTGATTCATTCTGTAGTTAATAGGCTCCTATTTTATATTTAAAATGAGTCACCGTTGCATATAATTTATACGAACTCTGGCCCATTTTGCCGTAGTAACGACGAAGAGATATTTTAGTAAAACTTACTTCGTTATATTTCCGGACCAGATTCTGTCGTGAGCCGATTCCTGTGGTACCGTCCATTTTAAGGTAGGAATACCCTTCGGAATGGAGAAATTTTTCCAGTATAAGAAGCATTTGACGACTTTGAGTAAACAGTAGGACACGGTGTTCCTGTTTTTTCCAAAGCTTTAATAATGATTTTACAACTATCATCTTTCCAGAACGTTCCCAATAACTAAAAATGTGAAATTACAATAATTAATATTACACAAATAATAGACATAAAATCTAAAAAAAATGTTTGTAATAATAAATGTAAAACAAATTCTTAAATGGATATATTATGGTTTAATTGTTATTACACAAAAAAAGTAAGAGAACTAAAATATTTAATGCACACATAAATAAACAATAAAACCAAAAAATTTAACAAAATATATAAAACACACAGTCGATAGAAAAATTTACCCGTAAGCTAAAGAAGGGTCCAAATCTTCGTTTTTATCCAACAGCCGATTGGGACCTCCTATAAACAAAAGGCAATACTTACTGTAAATTATAGAAAACCAAAAATAATTATTTATTGTGACTCTACGAGTTTCAATTTTATAAGTGTGTATATCTGTTAATTTTTAAAATATAAAGTTGACAATTAATTTTTAACAAAATCAGTGTTTAATAGAAACTTAACAATTACCAGTGATTAAATCAGGGTGATTACACAACTTTCGAAGTAAAATAAGCCCCATAAATGCCAAAACACTTCCATTTAGAATTTTGTCGCATTCTTTAGACACTAAGTATTCCTTGTAAAGTTTTCTCTGCTCCTCAGTGATTCGACAAAACAATACCTAAACTATTAATTATAATTTTTGTGTAATATCCAACACATCATACAACTAGACTTACAAAAGGGCTAACCTAATGATTTAGAAACTAAAATCAGTTCAAATTATGTTTATTAAGTAGCTTTTTAAAATCACCTTTTAAAAAAATAACTAAGACTTAATTATGGGAGAATTTCTATGGTTTTAAAATAGGGGAAATTAAATGTTATTAAAAATATAAATTTGGTTTAAAATTGATGTAAGGTGAAAATTTTTTTGATTTAGATGAATAAATTTTTACTTTTTCACTATTTTCTTATGTGATTTACTATTTTTTTAAGAGTTTTTCCTAATGATATTTAAAGCAATCTAAAAAAATAAATTAATTACCTGTTCGTTTTTATCTGGCAACTGCAAGAGCATCTGTACGTCGGCTTTCATTCTACGCAGTAAATATGGACTGATGGCGTCACGCAGGACACAAGCGCATTTGTACGCAGTTTCCACCTGGACCGTAGTCGCGTTCGCGTACCCTAAACTCAAACTAATCTAAACAGAGTCTGAACCGTCAGCATAGGTGTTTTTTGGGGAGGGGGACAGAGGGGTCCACCCCCCCCCCTAGAGCCAAAATTTTAGACCCCCCCTAGAAAAAATTCAGTACCCCCCTCCTTCCCCCCAAAGCTCGAGAGCGGTCGGGCCTAACCCCCCTAGCGAGGCTGACCCCCCTCCCCCCACTCCCGACCAATTTGGAAGTATATTTTTTATTTACTGTCAAAAAACACGGTTTTTTAGTTAAAAACAGTGTTTAAATACACTTTTTAGACCTAAATAGGCTGTTTTAATACATAAAATTCAATATTAGACCTAAAAACACTTAAATTATTGAGTTAATCGACCCCCCTAAAAAGACAGAGGGGTCCGGACCCCCTCCCTCTCCTAAAAAATTTTGGTCTTCCACCCGGGGGTGGACCCCCCTAGCGGACCCGACCAAAAACACTTATGACCGTCAGTGTTTTCAGAAGAGGTTCCTTAACTCTAGTAAAGTGTGCGATTGAGTCACCAGGACCGTGCTGACCTTCAGGCCGCACCCAACGGGCCCACGGGTACCAATTATCTGGACCTGGTTGCTGGATCTTTTCTTTTATAGATATGAGTCCAGTTTGGCATGGCTGGAGTGATTGTTGTTGTATGTACGTCGGCTACGCATGGCAGTTTTTCATCTAGCAAACTAGTGGACAAATGCAGCTCCATAGTGTGTGGAGTCTGTACCACTGGCCTTGCATTGTGCCATTGAGCCACCAGGACTGTGCTGACCTTCGGGCAGCACCTAACGGGCCTACGGGTTCCACTACCACCTAAACCCGGTGGCGGAATTTCCTTTTTAGAAATGGCCAGCGGGCTGGCTAGAGTGTTGTGTGTACGGCTACACATGAGAAACCAGTTTTTCATCTAGCAAACTAGTAGACAAATGCAGCTCCATATTGTGTGTGGAGTCTGTAGCACTGGCCTTGCAGGAACACGATATGACCATGTATGACGAAATAGAAGATCAATATTAGACGCACTAAAAAATCCTAGACAAAGACCTCGGAAGGGAAACAGCGGAACCAGAAGGCCAAACCTTAAGGTGGCCAAAGAGCCTAACCAGAGGGGGAACCGCCCCTCCCCGCCTGTCTCGCTCGCCCCTTCCCTGCTCTGGAAGGCAGTCGTCCAACAACTGGCCTTGCAGAAACATCTATGCTGTGTCCTTTGCCGGTGGCCAGGGTTTCCATCAACCCTGGTTTGGTCCGTCCGGCACGCTTCTCGCCTTGCTCACCCCCTGTTCCCACTCCCGAAGGAGCTCAGCAACTGCTGCGGGATTCGCCCAAAGGTCCTCTGGTCCCAAGGTCGTACTAATGTTTATGCATATGAAAAGATGTTGTGTCAACACCTATGTCAACCAGTCAACACCTATGCTGCTCATGTACGACGTTAAACCATGGGGGTGAAATTTTTTCGCCCCTCTTGGCTTGTCTTAGTGCCTGCCCTTTGTATAATCTGCATAGGTAAGATAAGTTTCAGGTAATGCAACAAGCAACAACAACTCTAATAAAGTCGATCACGTTACGAGAGAACACGGGGGGTTAACACCCCTTAATTCTGAGATGGAGGTGTAACCCCCCACTCAAAAGTGGGGGGGGGGGAGGAGAAAAGGTTACCCCCCAATTTTGGAAAAATGAAGGGAAAAATGTCTTTAAAATGATTTTTAACTGCCTCCAAACTTAAGTTTTAAAGTCAAAATGACTGTTTTAAGCAATAAAAAGCTCAAAAATGCTAAGGGTTTTTTAATCTAAAATTAGCGTTTCTTACCTTATTTTTCCTCGGGTAAAATGCACTCCAGAAAAAAAAAACGATATGGGTAAAAAGCTTTTCTCGGATTTTAACCCCCCCTAATATGGGGTTTTACCCGCCCCCACTCCGGACCAACTTGCCATGTATGATTTATACTATATATTGTTGGTGAGTTATAGTTATAGCTTTCAAGATAGATGATGGGTTAATTCAATACGTTAACGCTAATGCTTTAACGGTAAGGATTTTCATTTTTTTTTAATTTGCGGCGTTTGAAGTTATTCAGTTGTTGTGAAAGCAAACAAAACAAAAAAAATTATCTTTTTCTCAGAAAACCTTTTTAATAATAATCTTAGAAAACTTACCTCCCTGCGTAATTGGAACACTAAACTCCTCCTTACCTCCCTGCGTAATTGGAACACTAAACTCCTCCATAAAGATCGGTAGGGTTCCCAATCTTCCCGGATAGACAAAATCGAAAAGTGACCACAGTTCTTTGAGGGAGTTTTGCAAAGGAGATCCAGTAAGAATCAGTCGGTGAGGTGTACAAAACCTTTTAGCCGCTATTGTTACCTATGGAAAGAATATTTCCTACTAAATATTTACTGACTATTCTTATATTTTTTCTCATTTTGTATGCATGTGGAATATAAAAGGTTGAAAAAGATGTTTTTAAAAATTAAAAAAAAACACGAATAGAACACAGTGAGATTCACCCCTTCCTATCCTACCTAACTGGGTAAAATGCGTTTCTCATATTTTAACCCTTCCCCTTAAATCCAGGTTTAACCCTCCTCCATTCAGGACCAATTTGCCCATGTATGTCCAGACCCCTCTTAGTTGGGGGTGGGGAGCTCCACCGATCCTAAACCCCTGACTATATGAGGGTCTTTTAAGTAAGGTGCGGTGCGGAGTCAAACTTTTTGTCCTTGATTTCAATAATTTTTAGTGAAAACCAAACCCTTGCCCATAATTTTAATAGCCAACAGAAATTTTTTCAACAAAATATCTCCAGTGGTTCAGGAGTTATGATCCCCCCCCAAAAAAAAGGAGTTTTTCGATAATTCGGTATGTGAAAGATTGATCAATGGGTATAACGATTTACGTTACAAATTACGCACTCAAAAAAGCGGCTACTTTCTACTTTAATTTGATACCTTGATCGTTAAGATTGGAGCAGTATTTGTCGAGATATTGTGTTTCCCGTACAAAAAACCCAAAAAAACCAAACGACGGCAGCCATTTTATGAAGTTTGCCCAACCTTTCTTCTGTTTGCTGTTGTGGCACAGATTCTTGCTTCGATTAAGTCCATTCTTCACTGTTCCTTTGGCTGCTAGGAAATTGTTCCGTTTTAATCTTTTGAAACATGATCTTCATTAGGAACGGCAGAACTGCGACAGACTTGTCAGCAAATAATAATATAAGGGACTTCCGTCACGTATTTCTCCTAGCCGTTTAACGACGACATCATTTGTGTCGATAATGCTGGCTGCAGGCATCTCGTGTGGAAAATTTTACAGAGAAACTGCCACAAGTTCGTCTGTAACCGTCCTCCTTTATCCTGACTTAGGACAGGCACTGTATAAACAGTTTTCCTTTACTTCGTGTTTTTATCGAAAAAATCGAGGGTTTTTTCTTCGAAAAATGCAATATATCGACAAATAATGCACCAATTTTAACGATCAAGGTATCAAATTAAATTAGAGAGTAGCCGCTTTCTTTAAGTGCATAATTTGTAACTTGTATCGTTATACCCATTAAACAATCTTTTACGTACAAGAATTGTCGAAAAATGTCATTTTTGGGGGGTCATAACTCCTGAACCACTGGAGATATTTTGTTGAAAAAATTTTTGTAGGCTATTGGGAGCAGGGGTAAGGTTCCCACAAAAAATTATCAAAATCAACAAAAAGACGAAAAGTTTGACTTCGCACCGCACCTTTAATTGTACCTTCCATAGATGAACAAGGGGGGTAGGGTGGGGTCCACCCCCCTAGTCGAAATTTTGGTCCCCCTAGAAAAAAATCCAGGGGCCCCCCTTCCCCCAAATTTTCGAATTTTTTACCCCTGACCCCCTCTAGATTTTGAAATCTGACCCCCCTCCCTCCCTTTTTGAGAAAATTTTAAGTACTTTTTTAATACTAAATTTTCTTCCAAAAACGTGAATTTTTAGCTCAAATTCATGTTTTTACACCCTTTTTTATACACCAATATCGCTTTCTATTCAATAAAATGTAGTATTATCTTATAAAAAAACTATTATTCACCCTTTAATGGTTTAAAAGTATTTTACTTCGGAAATTGGACCCCACCTGACACCCTCTAGGTTTCAAAATCTTCCACCCCGGGTCGACCCCCCCCCACTAGAAAGCTAGGGAGGGTTCGACACCCCCCCTAGATTTTGAAATGTCATTTACCTGGGGTAAGCACCCCCCCTAATTTTTTGTCCGCGTTCATCTATGGTGCCTTCCCTACTCTACCTCATTCCTTCTCCCAACTCCGACACCTGGTTAAACGTACACCCCTGGCTACCTTCCCCAGACCCTGTCATACATAAGCATAGGGGGAGGCTGGGGTCTACCCTCCCTTAGCCTCAAAATTTCGGATCCCTCCTCCTGGAAAAAATCTAGAGAGCCCCTTTCCTCCCAAATTTTTGTTATTTTGACACCCTACCCCACCTGGAATTCTCAATCCACCCACCTCCCCCCTCTTCCAAGCCAAATTTAGAATATTTTGCCGTAGTAACGACGATATCAGTCTGAATAATAATACTAAAAAAACTTGAATTGATGATTTAAAATAACTTTGTTTGGAAACCGAACCACTTTTGATCCCCCTCTAGATTTCAAACTGGCCTACCCCGGGTCGACCACGCTTTCAAAGGGCCATTCAGCCGGGGTAGCCACCCCCCCTTAGCTTGCCGGTCCATGCTCATGTATGGACCCCGTTCGGGAGTATTTCGTTCTTAAAATGTACTTCCCCCCCTCAAATAAAATCTTAGATACGGCGGTGTCACTAAAAGGGCGTTATAACTAGGTAATAAAAAGTTTTTTTCAGCTGTCACTCAAAAATCGTACCTTTTGAGTATCGTTAGCTGACTAAACGTACTATCCGTACCTGTGCATTGGGGTTGCGTATCTTGTGTCCTTCGTCCAGTATTACGTAGTGCCATCGGTGGGGCAGGAGCTTTTCGTGTTCCTGGGTGAGTGTGGCGTAACTAGTAACCAGGATAGCCCCTTCCCCCCGCCTCCGACCGCTCTCCACAATTTTCTTTATAAGACCTCGCCGTCCACCGCGGTGCGATCCGGTCTGGTGCAGAATCGCTGCCTATAACAACAAAACATAATCAGAACTTTGGTAAAATTAGAATTACAAAAACAAAATATAAGACAACAACAGCGTGTACTGTACCACGTGTTATTATGACACGGTCTAATAACCCGACCCTGGGACACATCAATTTAACTCAGGTGCAGGTGGTGTCATAGGGGGGGGGGGGCGGGACAGAGGGGTCCACCCCCTCCCTAGAGCCAAAATTTTGGACCCCCCTGGAAAAACTCCAGGTCCCCCCCAAAGCTCGAGAGCGGTCTGGCCTGACCCCCCCCCAAAACGAGGCTGACCCCCTCCCCACTCCTCCCCGACCAATTTAGAAGTATAATTTTTGATTTACTGTCAAAAACACGGTTTTTTAGTTAAAAACAGTGTTTAAATACACTTTTAGGCCTAAATAGGCTGTTTTAGTATATAAAATTTAATATTAGACCTAAAAACACTCTTAAATTATTGATTTTAAAAAAATTTGTTAAAAAATCGGACCCTTCTAACCCTCCTAAATTTGAAATCTCGCAACCAGGGTCGACCCCCCCTAAAAGCCAGGGGGGCCTGGACCCCCCATAAAAAATTTTGGCTTTCCACCCGGGGGGTAAGAAAGAAAATAGAGAGTAATATATAAGGCTTGTGAGCAGGTAGGTATTTATTACATGTTATGTTTTAAATTTATCAAAAAAGTTTTAAGCTTTAATGGAGTTGGTGAAGACGGGGAAGGGAAGGGAAGGGAAGGGGTGGGGTCAGGGTTGGGGAAAGGAGGAACGAGGAGGGCAAGCCAAAAATGGATCTTAGGGTTGGTGGGAGAGTGAATCTCCCTTGAAAATAGAGAGAGAAAGAGAGAAAGGGAGAAGCGAAGAGAAGAAAGGGAAAATACACTCCCTACCATAGGTCACCGATGGGGGGGGGGTGGCACCCCCCCTAAGACCTCAGACCGGACACCCCCCCCTAAGGCCCACTCCCCAGACCACCCAAACCCCCCCTCTATAAAGACCAAAAAACCCCCTAACACCCCCCTAAAGACTTGATTTGATAAAAAACACCTCCCCTAACACCCCCCTAGAGGTCAAAAACCAAAACACCCCGGGGTGTGGACCTCCCCCTAGCCGTCGGAGGTCGGTGACCTATGCTCATTACCATCCCTTAAAGAAAGAAGCGAGGGATTAGAGAGGAGACGGAGGCTGGTACCTCCCTTTGTTCTCCAAAATCTGGCAAAATAGGATTTTTTTGTTAGGAACCCTTAAATTTTTCTGAATGTTAGAAATGAAGAGGCCCCTTTACCCAAATCGCTCCTTGTTGCACGCAGAAAATGAAATTCTATTTACGCCTTTGTCTGATACATACCCGGAATGCTGGAGCCCACTTGTGCAACTCGCTAATCCATTGATGCATGACAGTCGCTGGACAAACAATAAGTACTGGCCCCAAGCCAAGCCACCTTAAAAAATAGGATTATTTAGTTTAGCAGACCTGTTCTTGGTCTGGCGATGCCACCCTCCCCTCTCCAAACAAATCGCCGTTTTGATTTATTTCGCCGAAATTTTCGCTATTTTACTTTTTAGCTATCTTTTCATTCCAAGTTAAAACAATATGGACTCATATTTAAGCAATGCCCATATTTCAACTTTGGGCGGTATTTAACAAGTCTGTTTAAATATTTTCTTTTTTTAACAAAACGGCCATAATTAATTCATATTATTTTTTATTATTTTTAATTAAACTCCAATCTAAGCTCTATATACGCCTTTGATTACTACTTTTTAGCTTTTGATTGATAAAAGGGTCTGTTTTTTATTGACGAAAAAAACTGCTAAATCAATTAATGTCATTTTTAATAATAGTTTTTAATTAAATTTTAATCTGAGCTCTACACCTTTGATAAGAGTCCGTATTTACTAGGAGTGTTATTCGCAGAGAGGCAGAAAAGCCCCTGCCCCCCCCCCCGCCAAAAAAAAAAAGACCCAAAAAACGCCATGACCAAGACGCCATCACCCGAAGGGCCCGCCCCCCCCCCCCCCCCCCCCCCGCGCCCCCCCCCCCCCGGCCCCCCTTAGTTCCACAATAAAATTGGTTTAAAGTGGAACTTCTACGTCTTGTCAAATTTATTGGCCCCCTATAAGACCATCGTCCACTAACTATTTAGCAATATTTGCTTAGGGCGGTAGACACCGCCTCAAGACGAGCACTATAGAATAATCATACTTTAATTTCTTAATTTACATTTATTTATATGCTCAAATAAGATTTTAAAACATGTGCAATGATAAGTTTATAGTTTGGATACGCGTTTCCTTTTTTAAATTGCAGAAATTCATAATTTTTTATGTACTTGCGCCTTTTATGTACCTACTTAATTCTTAAAATACTATACTTTTTAGTGAAGAATAATATTATTTTTTTATTTTTGAAATGTGATTCTAAAAAGTGGTCATTTTGAGGACGCGCGGTTTGTTAGTGTACACACTAACAATACAGCAAACAATCAAAGCAATACAAACAATTCAGTTTGGCCTGACAACACAAATTTACACCACCTCAAACATCTAGGCAACAAAGCACTACAATACCTCACACAACTCTACGCTAACATAATAAACACAAACATAATACCACACAGTTGGAAACTCTCTAACTACATTCCAATTCCAAAACCAAACAAAAACATCAACAACAGCCAATTATTCAGGCCCATCTCACTTATATCCGCACTCACAAAAACTTGCACAAAAATCATACTCCCATACATCACAAGCAACATACCAAACACAACACACTAACATAGGGCCGGACCGAAAATGGGCGGAGCATACGTAACTGAACGAACAACAT
>JASAMX010025843.1:0-20888 GCA_030248175.1 Microlaimidae sp. YZB2_3
GTGGTTTGTAAATTCTACTGCGGTTGTAAAAGGTAAGTCAGATTCATACAATAAAGAGACTGAAAAATACTTTTGTTTTGTTATTTTTTTGATTTTTGATTTTTTTGTGAAGAAAGGTTATTACATTGTTTCAAGTTTAATTATTTTTTTAAGTTTGTTAAACAACTTGGAATTACCCTAACTGATGACATTAATAAATGCCGAATGTCTTGTTTTTTTTTATTTTTTGACATATTCACTCTCATCATGGTATAACCGTGGTGTAGTACATAATGTAACCATGGTAGAGTTTACATGCTGCCATGATCTGGCAAAGATATCACCACCATGCGAGAATGTTTCATAGTAGTATTATTAATGTTAAAATAAAAGAATTAAGAATTTGTAACTAAAGGGTTACCTGTGTTTACGAGGTTTACTACTATTTAGAGTCTTGAAACTTGTTGTTTTGTCTTTTTTTTGCAAAACTGAAAATAATATTAAGTTTTTGTTTTACTAATATTTATAAAAATGTTCACTGTCAAATCACTGGTATTGTTAGTAAAATATAACAAGGAAGGTATGGCACTGTCAATTATATACCTAAACAGTTTATAATAGATCCTAAAGGTATGGCAAAGCATTTCCATTTACAAACACATTAAAACAATTTTAATTCAGTAGTATTTAATAATAGTTAAAATCAGACAGACAGACACCTTTTTAACTCTTTTTAATTGACAAAAAGCGCGTTTAATTTTTTTTTCAAGTTTATAATAGATATGGCCACAAAATTTAAAGAAATAATGGGAAAAAGTTTTGAAACTTTATTTTTAAACGTTCAACGAACGGTTCAAGTTAAATTTTTTGCAATAGTTTAAATTCTTAAATTTTATGCATTATGTTGAGAAGTTCATTTGTCTTTTTTTTGTTTTCATAATGATTATAAAATGTTGAATTGAAACAGAAAGCAACTAATGCATAGTAACTTAATAATTAGATTTTAGCCGTGAGGATTTCCTTTCATCTTTGTACTATTGTGTTTGATGTATTTATCATCTATATTGTCAAATAACTAATTAAAACTGTTTATTATGACATATTTGTAGTTAGGCTATGAATTTGGTATAATCCATTCTTTAAGTTTTAATTGACAGATAAAAGTTACAAAATTATGTTTATAAAACATAATAAAATTTATAATAGAACCCATATAAAATATTAAAGAATAAAGCCATAAGATGACAGACAAGTCTAAAAAGTTAATTGCTAGAAAACACCAATGTGACTAAGTAAAAATATCAATTAAATTTGAAAGATCGGTTTTGAGAAATTATATTAAAATCATCAAATAAAAAGTGTTGATTCTTTTTTAGACAAAAAATATTTTGAAAGGTTTTTATTAAATAATTCAAGATATTATTAAGTTAAGCGAAACTCAGTTTATGAGCATTCTGAGGTTTTACTATACTCTGTACCAAAATCATACATATTGAAAAAAGTAAGCGTATATTATCATGTAAATATAAAGTTTGCAATAAATATTTCAGAGTTTATAGGCAAATAAAATCTAGCTGACCGCGATATTTGCAGTATTGAATCGACTATTTAGCTACAAAAACATTCAAAATTTTTCACTAAAGCGGATTAATAACAAAGATTTAAAATTTTATTTTATTAATTATTTATTAAATTACTTAATTTGTAACATAAATATAAATTTTTTAAGGGCTAAAGTTGGTTAATTTTTGTATATATTGTGAAAAGGTGGAATAAAAAAATCTGCGTTCTTATTCGTTAATTAAAAAAAATCGTCATTACCGCACAATTTTAATTCGTCCCCTCATGTCTGCATTCCAATTTTCAGCGTCAGCCAGATATAATTCAACCATAGTTGCGTTTTCTATCTATACAATGATCTAATTAAATTGTATAAATCATTTATTATGACTACTATTTATTATATTTTTTTTTGTTACTTTCAACTATATAAAACACAGGTTCAGGGTCGCAATATGCACACCATAAACACAAACATCATACACAGTCAATCGATTACATGCTAAACACGCTAATGTGCCAGCTATGTACAACAAGAACATATATAATCAATTACACAACAACCTGCACACAAAAGGCTCAAAAATAAAATTTGACAATAACAACTACACAGCAAACATTCCAGAAACACATTCACATATGAAATAAATAACACACCACAACTAAGAAGAAAGGCCTCCTGGAGGAGTCAAGAGAACCATTGCCCAGCCCAGTTCAGGGTAGGTAAATCGCTTTTATTCTACTTATACTTCCAAATAATCAACCCAACAAAACACAAATCACTAAACTGTTTGTTATGCAAAACAAAGACCTAAACACCAACACACATTTTCACAAGCATGAAATTAATTGACAGACTCTGAACCCAGAAGATCTCTGGGCGAACCATGGATTTGATAGTAATTAATAATATTTTTATAGTTTTTTCTCTCTGCACCACAAATTAAAATAGTTTCTTTATTTTATCAAATTTTATTTTTAATTGTGAGTTTCCAGAAAATAGCATCATAATTAGGAGAAAGAAATTAATGTCTGTTTAAAAGTAATTGAAATTGTGACATAACTTAAACTTCAAAACATTATATCCTAAAAACTGCGCCACAAAATACTGCAATATTTAAATCAGTGTGTAGCTTAGACTTTTGACTAATAGCTAAATCTAAAAAAATGTTCATCAATGAAACAATGATTACGGCCGATACGTTGAAAAAAGCCTAAGCCTTATAAAAGCAAAACTTTTTTAATAGTGCGATTTAAGAAACACCACTTTTAATGCTGTCAAAACATACATTTTTGAGTTTTTCCTTAAAATTATACCATGATTAAAACAGTGAGTTTTTTAATAACGGTTTGAATGCGGCTTTTTTTGCGTTTTTTTCACTCAAGATTTGTTTATAGGCCCACTTAAAGTTTTACTTCTAAGGATCTAAGCAAGTGATACACCAAATGTGCGCAATTTTTTGCGCTATCTTGTGATCCAGTAAGTTTAATTTGGGATGTGACCTTCCAGGAGGGTAGGGAGGCAAAAAAGTGTGCATTCTGATTTCAAATTTTTTTTTCAAAATCGCTAAAAATCAAAAATTAATTACCTAAGACGTCATTTTATGTGTCGTTTGTGTGAAAACCTAATATTAAGCTTAAAAAAGCTATTAAAAACCACGCATTGTATATTTGACCACACTCCAAACCCTATGGACGGCAGCAGAAAATCTCTAAATTTGAATGTTTTGAAAGAAAAATCAACTTTAAAAAACTAGCTCTAAAAATTTTTAATTTATTTTGATTTAAAATAAATAAAAAAGTACAACTAACCCCATGAAAACGTAAAATCAAATTTAGCTGAAGTTCAAACACTTTTATGTCTTGTAGCTTTTTTATACGTCATAATTGGTGGTGACCTTTATTGGCTCTTTGCCAATAAAAATGACTCACCTTAAAAAAATCGAGCATTAAAACGTTTTGAGCAAGAAAAGCACTATTTGAAAAAACTGCATTTGAATATTTCAAAAAATTAAGAGACCTAGTACTTGAAAACATGTTTTGCTGAAAACAAACGGGGAAACATCATTGCAAATTCGAAAACACTAAAAAGACCATTTTGTAGCTGTGATATTTGGCGTTTTTATAGAAAGATTTGAACCTTTAAATATGTTTTTCTAACAAAATATCCAGAAAATTAAAAAAAAGCTTTAAATTCTTTTGAAAAGTTTTTAATTTAAAGATTTCCTTCTGCTACCTTCTGTTAAAGATTTCCTTCTGCTTTCGGCTTGGAACACTTCCAAATTTAAAATGCGTCGTTGTTGACAGCTTGTTGTTGGCTTAATATTAGGTTTTATTACACAAGCGATATATCAATATATAAAGATCTCATATGTGATTAACTTTTGATTTTTAATAGTTCAACCGTTGTTAACATTACATACCATCAAGATTATACCGTGGTTAGACTAAAAACATAACTTGTTGCTGCGCACACAACTCACCTGTATTATAAATGAAGTAGGTGCACGTACTTTGTTTTGGCGCGCAATCTTGGTGAGAGAACGGCCAGCACTATTTTTATTTAAAGGTGCGGTGAGGAGTCAAACTTTTTGTCCTTGATTTTGATATTATTTTATGAAAACCTTACTCCTGCCCCCAATAGCCCACTAAAATTTTTTCAACAAAATATCCCTAGTGGTTCAGGAGTTATGACCCCCCAAAAATGTTGTTTTTCGACAATTTTGTAATTGAAAAATTGCTCATTGGGTATAAAAAATTAAACTACAAATTATGCACTCAAAAAAGCGGCTATTTTGTTTTTTAATTTGATACATTGATCGTTAAAATTGGTAGAGTATTTGTGGAGATATTGCGTTTCTCGATTTTTTCGCTAAGAACACGAAGTGAAGAGAAAAAAGGTTCGGCAAACTTTATAAAATTGCTGCCTTCGTTTGATGTTTTTAACGAAAAAATCGCGGGTTTTTTGTACGAGAAACGCAATATCTCAAAAAATACTGCACCAATCCTAATGATTTCAAAAAATTGTCAAAAACGCCATTATTCGGGGGTCATAACTCCTGAACCACTGGAGATATTTTCTTTAAAAAAATTTTTGTGGACTATTGGGGGCAGGGGTAAAGTCTTCTCAAAAAACTATCAAAATCGAAAACAAAAAGTTCGACTCTGCACCGCACCTTTGAGGATTTCTATATAATTATTCAAAACTAATAGTTTGAACTAAACTCAAATAACTTAAACAAGCGACATAACTTAAACACTGAATGTTGTTGGATTAATGCCAGCGGTTTATTTCAAATCCATTTCCAAATACTTGAAGTGGTTAAAATAAAAATATACCAATTTATATCTGAAATCGTCATTTATTGTGCAGAAAAATATTACAATATCTTAAAAAAATTACGTTCTGTCATAATTTATGTTTTTTATTTATATATTTTTGTATTAATATATTCATATAGAATAAATATTAGAGATTTTGTCTAAGATTTTGGCTCATCTTATATAAATTACAAAATGAACTGACTCAGTTCGTAACGTTTAAATTAAAATGAAATTCAAAACATTCAATGTTTTTTTTTATCTGTATTTTCAATATCTGTATTTTTTATCGACTTCAGGCTGTATAATAAAATTAATTCAACATACAATAAATATTTCCGTTATTGTTTTTTTAATTTTTTTATAATTATTCTGCGCGGTGGCTGTCTCCACCGCTCTGTCGCTTCTACACTGCCGTTGAGTTTAATTTCATGTTTTAGTTAGTTATTTTATACTATGCCTTGCGTAAAATAACTTAAAGTAAAGATGAATTTTATAAGGCTGAAAATAGATAGGTGGTAAAGTAACCCCTCGTTCATCAAGAAAATATTACGTGGAAAAAAACACCTGACGCAACTTAAAAATAATTGGTTACATCATCTCTGGAAACCTTTTTTAAAATTATTTTTATTTTCGCGCGCTCATTTTTTATTTCTTCCTGACGGCGAACGGTTACGCCCTTAATTTCAGCCGGAAGGATTTTAACTTTAAGTTCCTTATTTTATTTTTTCAAAGAAAAATATATGTATATAAATTGTTTATGTGCTTTTGGTGCTTATTACCTTGAAATGCACGCACTCGTTTTTGTAACACCTATTATTTTGTCTCATTTTCAAAAGTTTTTTTAATAGCCTAGTTTTACTTAACATGATAAATTTATAAAATCAACACTATTCCATCGGTTAGACTTGTTGTATTGTTTGTATTCTCTAAGATTTAACAAAAAAATTTTATTTAACACTTTTTTGTTTTAGTTAACCATAAATTTGATACTTTTATTTGTCAGTTACAGCTTAAAGAATGTATTAAGCCAAATTGATAACCTAACTACCAATATGTCAAAATAAACAGATTTCATTAGTTATTAGACAATAGAGCCATGATAAACACATTAAACATAAAAGAAGAAAGGTGTAAGGAAATCCCAACGGTTTAAAGTTAATTATTAAATTACTATGTATTTGTTGCTTTTTGCTATAATGCAACATTTCATAGTCATTATGAAAACAGAAAGATAAATGAACTTTCTAACATAATGTTTTAAATTACAATATTTAAAATATTGAGAAAAATTTTTATTGAACTATTCGTTAAAAATTGAAACAATGTTTGAAAAAACTTTTCCATTAGCTCTTTTAATTTTGTGGCTATATCCACCAGAAACTGGTAAGAAATAAATAAACAAACCTATTTTGTTAATTGGTTAAAAAAATCGATTCTATATAGTACACGAGAGTACTGGACCCGAGGGTACTGAACACAAAGGTACTGGACACGAGGGTACTGAACACAAAGGTACTGGACACGAGGGTACTGAACACCAAGGTACTGCACACTAGGGTACTGGAAACGAGGGTACTCAGCTAAGAAAAATAGGTTTGCCACAAATATGTTAAATGGTTAAACTGAATGAGCTAAACTGAATTTTAATCGTTTGAATGCGTAGACAATTAGACGTTATATAGGTCGTTTCGTTTTTAATTAAAAAACATTCTTTCTTGCTTAAATATAATGCAATTCAATATTAAAAAACTTCGTAAATTGTTTAAAAAACAAATCATTTAATAAATGTTAATATTAATGCCATCCCAGATCTTTTTTTATTTTTTTACATTTTTAGTTTTACGACGGTATGACCGTGCTGGTACATAATGTTAAAATTTACACACCAGTCTAGCCTAACAAAAGAAAAATACCCTCGTTTCCCGTTTTCAAAAAATCTAATGTAGATTCTTGTTAAATGCTTTTACATCAAAATAATTTTATTTTATTTAATACAAGCGTTTATTTGGGAGAATTTGTAGATTATAAGAACCGTCTAACAAAATTGTATATGTGCGTGCTAACTAATGTTGAAATGAAACAAAATTAAAATTGTAACCGCAGGGTTGACTAAATCTACTGGACACACACACACAAACACACAAACACACACACACACACACACACACACACACACACACACACACACACACACACACACACACACACACACACACACACACACACACACACACACACACACACGCGCGCGCGCGCGCGCGCACACACACGCACACGCACACGCACACACGCGAGCACGCACGCCGGCCCACGCATACGCACACACACGCACGCACGTACGCACGCACACACGCACATAAAAACTCTGGCATCAAAAATTTTTTGTATATTTTGATATCATTAAAACAACACCTTTTATTTTGAAAAAAAATATTTAGGTTCATAACATCATATGACTGCATATTTATTTTCCTAAGAATGCAATTGATTTTGCATTCTTATAAATCTGCTGTAATATAAAATGTGAAAAAAACAATTTAGAACTGCAACTTCAAGAAGTCAACTGCACTTATTATAGTGGTTTCAAACTCAATTTCTTCACAACTTTCACATTGTTTAAAAAAGGTAATGTTTATCAAATTTATTTATACGAATTTGAATTATAATCACAAATTCAAAAATTAGTAAGTTTCAAAACTTTTTCGAGTAACAAGGCCGTTTTAGGGTCGAGTTATCCATATAAATCAAATTTATTAATAAAAAATAGATATGAGAAAAACTTTGAAGAAAAACTTACGTTTGTATGCAGCCAAAAACTGAAGTTTCAAAAATTTTGTATTTTCTGTTATTTTGTTTTTTTACTGTGTTTTAAAATTAACGGGTAATTTCAAATAATAAGCCAATATTTGAAATTAAAAACGAGTTAAATAATTTTTTTTAAACTTATAAAATAAGTTATGTAACCCAATTTTGTTTTAAACGTAAGAAAAAAGATTTGATGATTTTTATAAGCCAATACCGCAAAAAATACCATACGCCATGGTCAATTTTTTAAAAAGTGGTCCTATTGATTTAAACATAATAACGCTAATAATATCAAAAATATATAATATAGGGAAAAATGTGCAACTCCTGTTTGAAAAAGTGACAGTAACTATATCATTTAAATGACGATGGATCATTTAAATGTAACTAGGTACATTTAAATGTAACCGCGAGTTACATTTAAATGTAACAAAACATTTTATTTAAATGTAGCGTTTTTTTTCGAACAAAACTTTTGAATTTAAATGTAGCGGCTGAGCCCGAATTTAAATGTAACTGGTTACATTTAAATGTGACTGGTTACATTTAAATGTAACTAGGTACATTTAAATGTAACTCGCGGTTACATTTAAATGCACCTAGTTACATTTAAATGATCCATCGTCATTTAAATGATATAGTTACTGTCACTTTTTCAAACAGGAGTTGCACATTTTTCCCTATATTATATATTTTTGATAATATAATATGCTTCTAGACGAAATTCAATCAAATCTAAAATTATAGTTTTTGGCTACCGCAGCTTCGTTTTCGCAAAAAATTATTAAAATCCTTTTGTTTTCATAGTAAAAATTACGCTAAGCTGAAATACAATACTTCAAATCAACAAGAGATAAACAACTTTATTATAATCCAAATCGAAATGTTTTTCGCAATTAAGTCTTAAATCATGTTTTTCCGACTGCTGAGAGTCATGGATTGTACCTTTTAGCGTTTAAAAGTTTTCTCGTAGGAAATACAAATTTTGCGGTAAATTTTGTCGCGAAGGCAAAAATACTGTAGTACTGTTGGTAAAATTTTGCGAATAAACCAGAAGTGAATAATAAGTCAATGGAGGTATTTGTTACTGCGGTATCCCTATTCCGCCAAATTTTGTTTAAAGGCTTTTTCTAAACGCGCTTTGTTTTTTTTAAATTATTTAAAAACTATGGCTTGTTTGGTATAAATGGAGTTTTCGGTTACACGCTGCAAGTTTTAATGCAGAATAAATTTTCCAATAAGTGAAAAAAACAACTACAAAAAACAATAACAGCAAAAAAATATATTGAAACAACATTAAAAGTATATTGAAACGAAGAAAATAATTATTATAAAGTGAAGGAAATTAGCAACTAAAATATACAATAAATAAGATATTTATTATATGTTTGAGCACAAATTGTAAAAATGTTTTCTTCGATATTCGATAAGTTCAGATTTTTTTATTAATATTTTAACTTAAAAATGATTGATTGCTCGTTTATAATTTAGAATTAAAATTAAATTAGCTAGAGATGTTACTTCTCATGTTTATACAATCAGTGAGTTTTGGTGACACATAATTAAATTGTTTGCTTAAAAACAAATAAAACAAAAGTTCCAGAATTTTTAAAAAAAAAATGTGTTTATATTTTTAGTTGATGATAAATCAGAGTGTTGTGATATTTGTAACAGCCAACCTGGATGCCACACCTGGTATTTCCTGCCTGACGACGACAAAAAGAAACCTGGCGATTGTGAAATCTCCAATGGAACTGGTAAAAAGATGATTCTCGTTTAAAATCATAAAATTCAGCATGGTTAGCTTAATGTTTTAAGTCCTTTTACTTTCTCGCCTAGTGTAAGCAATGGTTCGAAACAAATTATAATTTTTAAAAAAAGCTAAACACCTGGCAGGCTGCTTTTATGTTTTTTTAACTTTAAAAGGAACTTCTATTAAAGTAACATCTATCGACGAAATATAGACTAGTTCGGAATAAGCGTCTTTTACTGTACGAGAGAGGGTACAAAAAGAAAAAATAAAATTTAAAAAAATCTTAGCTTTCATAGTTTCTTAAGTTTAAACCTATACTTCATAAAAGTTGCTACACGATGATATGTTTCACTACGTTGAAGTGCTGTAATATATCAGTTTGTAATAAATAAATTTTTGTTTTTTAATTAAACGTCACAATAGTTTAAAATCACCAATAAATAGTATTATCCTGAACAGTGATTTTGAATTAGTAAAAATAAAGATGAAATTTGTGCTTTAAAACTAATTCTTAACCTACATAGTTTTTTTATGTTTTGCTTGTAAAACTATTCAAAACTTAAAAATTAATTTGAAAAAGTCCATTCCAAACTTTTAAATTAAGCTTTTTCTGTAATTGAAACATTAAAAAACTGGGTGACAAGCGCGCCAGCAGCGCCGTACCTACGAAGCGGCAAAAAACTAAAAATCCCCAAAAACTGTTTTTGCTTTTGCAATATTTAAAAAGTATTCAAGAAATTTTGAAAAGAAGGGGTCGAGATTTTAAACCAATAAATATTTGAAATATTTTAAGCCGTAAAATGTACTATTCGCTCGCTGTTTCTCAATTTTCCCTCTGCATATGATTGGCGTTAGTAGCTATGTACCCTCTTTCTAACACTAAAAAACCCTTATTCCAAACTATAGTCTATACAAAAATGATGCGGACTGGCGACAAAACTCGAACTTTGAAATGTTATATATCCATAACGGAGTTTAGATATAAACTACAGTGATAAAATTATTTAAGTAAAATGTTTTCCTAAGATTGTATGTAGAACCTTCTAGAACATTCTGAAAAGTGAGGTCATATTACCTAATGCTCATTGGCTAAGAACTTTCTAGAAACTTCTGGAAGCATGCTTTGCTGGTATATAAATGGAGCCTGTTAGCTCCTGATGATTATTATGTATATTTGCCTTTCTTTGTGCTTTGTCATTACTGCTCTGGCTATACTATACTGCTGCTTTGCCTTGTGCTACTTTGCTACTGCTGCTGTTTATCTGTTCCTGTTAGCAAATAAACTACTGTTTTGGAATCCTTTTGTGTACATCGCCACTAAAAACACAATAAGGATTTACTGGCGTGACGAGCAAGATCTTCCATTGTATTTGCTACTGTTACTGCTACCTTCCTGGTCTGACACCCAGATTACCCAGAATACCTGCTTATTTTCTGGTGTAATTACAGTCACTTGCAAAAATGTCCGAAACAAATGAACTGATCAAGCTGCTTCAAGAGCAAATGGAGATCCAGAGAAAAGAAGCAGAAAGGAGAGAATCACTTCTTATGGATGAACTCAAACAGTCCAGGATTGAAACTAAGCAACTGATGGAAACACTCTCAGTTAAGGGTATTTCTGGTTTAGCAGTAGGGGCCTCTCAAACTGCTGCCGCCATCCCTAGCTTCCCTGGGTTTGATTCTACTGCTGAACTGTGGACTGATTATTGGGCTCGGTTTTAGAACTTCCACTGGGGCAAACTCCATCCCAGCTGAAAAAGGAGCTCAAGTGTTTCTGACAAACCAATCAGCCACTACCTACAAGCTTCTTGCAAATCCTGCATTCTAACAGACGCCTCCTAAGGACATCAATGAACTCACAATGGAAGAAATTGTAGAATATATGAAGGACCAGTTCTACCCTAAACGCTTCATTGTTCGAGAGCGTTTTAAGTTTTGGTCAAACACCAAAAGGAAACCAGGAATAAACATTCAGGAATTAGCAGCCAGATATCCCCCAGGATGCTGCCACCTTGTGATTTTGCTTCTATTCAAATACCCACAAGATGAAGCCTTGCGAACCCGTTTCATCTGCTCAGTGGGAAATGAGGCTGTTCTAAAAGCTCTCTTCAAGATTAAAGATGATGAGCTTAATTTCACCAGAGCCATAGAACTGGCCATTGAAACAGAAGATGCTGCCAAGGTGGCCAAGGAGACTGTCTATGGTTCCAAGACTGAACCTGTCAAGAAAATCCTGTCCGGAAAACTGCACATAAAGACTGCTACAAACAACATGGCTGGAATCAAGCAACCAGCTGTGAGCCAGCATTTGGGACCTACTAAACAGGGTTCCTGTTTTCGCTGTGGAAAGGCCAATCACAAGGCTGATACCTGCCGCTTCAAAACTGCTACCTGCAATTATTGCAAGAAACAGGGGCATATTGAAACTGTCTGTTTTTCTAAGCAGAATGCACAGAACAAATCTGGTATGTGCTAACTGCACACAGAGTCAAGTCCTTGCACAAAATGGCTCCATTCTGATCCTCAGCTACATTGCGACTTCCAGTTGAATAATCAACCTGTGAAGATGGAAATGGACACTGGGGCAGGAGAAAATTTTATCTATGTTTCTACACATGGGAAGAAGTTGGGAAAGCCAGAGCTGAAACCAGTACAAAACGAACTCTATGAATCTGCCTCAAAGCATTACATGCCAGTTCTTGGAACCTGTGTCCTGGACACAAGTGTTGGCACACACACCAACACTCTGCCACTTCCCTACGTTGTTTGCCGAGTTCCAAAGCTGAACCTACTGGGAAGAACTGCTATTTACCAACTGGGAATATCCATTGATGGAATGCTGGAATCTTTATACAATGGATCCAGTACTACTACTGTCCATGTGATCAAGCAAGATTATACTGCAGACAGGTCACTGCAAGAGGCCTGCAAGCAGTTATGCAAGGAATTTCCAGATGTCTTCAAACCAGAATTGGGTTGCCTGAAGGATTTTGAGTTGGAGGTCAAATTTAAACTCGATGCTAAACCTGTCTTTTGCAAGGCAAGACCAGTGCCTTTTGCAATTCAGGAGGACCTCAATCAATGTTCTGTGATGAAGGAATTGCCCAGGTGTGTGAAAGCCCAAACAGTTCAATGATAGTGGGCACAGCAGTGGTGTCAGGATTTGCAAAGCCTCAATTACAGAAAAAGCAACGCTCAAAAGATCTCAAAGTCAGTTGCCACCACTCAGCCAGAGTGAGATCCTCAACTGTAGTTCCATCCCGTCAACCAATTTTTTCTCCCATAGGATTTGATGCGCAAACTGGGAGGAGGTTACTGCTTCACCTAAATCGATCTGGCGGAATGCGCTAGAACCATATTCTACTTGGTCCCCTGTAGAGCCAGAAGAAACTTGCCTTAAGCACTCACCGAGGGGTGCTGCTTCAATTACGATTACCCTTTGGCATTAGTTCTGCTGCAGCTTATTTCCAGGAAATAATGGAGCAAATGTGCTGCGATCTTCCAGGTGTGGTTGTCTACTTTGATGACATACTTGTAGGTGAAAAAACACCACAAGAACATTTGGAAAACCTTCGGAGATTACTACAGCGCTTGGATGAAAAAGGGCTGAGATGCCGCTTAGAAAAATGCATTTTTGCACAGCCATCAGTGGAATACTTGGGCCATATCCTCTCAAATAACGGCATTCCCAAGGGATCCAAAGTGGAGGCAGTACTCAAGATGCCTCCTCCCACTGATGTTGCCAGTCTCCGATCTTTCCTGGGCTCAGTGCAATTCTATGCCAAATTCAAGAAGAGAGCTAGTTACCTAAGCATTGCCAGCGGGTGCCTACTTTATGGGTCTCGGGTAGTAATCCCCGTGTTATTGCAACAACAAGTCTTGGAGCTGCTTCATTTGGGACATTTTGGCATGCAGCGTATGAAGCAGCTTGCACGCACTGCAGTCTACTGGCCAAGAATTGATGCTGACATCATGGAAGCATGTCGTCTATGCACCTCTTGTGCAGAACATCAAAACAAGCCATCAAAACCTGCAGTTCACCTCTGGATGCTACCAGAAAAACCGTGGAGCCGACTACACATTGACCATGCTGTTAATTTCATGGGAAACAACTGGCTGGTCATGATTGATGCTTACTCCAAGTATTCCTGCATACATGCGACAAGTTCAACTTCTACAAAAGCTACTACCAACCTGCTGGAAGAGGACTTTGCTCATTTTGGTTACCCTCATACCATTGTCTCAGACAATGCTACTACCTTCACATCTGAAGAGTTCCAGCATAGCGGTGCAAGGAAACGAGGAACGGTACACTTAACAGGTGCGCCATATCACCCTGCTACAAAATGGAGCTGCTGAAAGCCCTAGTTCAATCTTTCAAAGCAGGCTCTAAAAGAAACCATCTTTGGCACCAAGGATGGCACTGCAAGAATCCTTGCAACATTACAGGCGGACACCTTTGCCTAATGGACTCCCATCCTGAGTGAAGTTGGCTAAATGGACTTAAGATCCGCTGCAAGATTGATGCTCAGCTACTGCCTTCACCTCCACACTTGGCTCAAGGAAAGCAAGCCCAGTTGGCCACAAAGTTCCAAATGAAGGAAAATTCTTCAGCGCAGATTGCTAAGATGTGGTCCTATTTTGTGGGGAAGACCTAGGCTTATGCCTTGTACTGTGGTCCAAAACGTGACAAGGATCCATGTTGGGTACCTGCAGTGGTCACGAAAGTTTTTGGATCAAGAAGCGTTAATGTCAAGGTTTGCCCCCGTGGTCCAACTTGGCGCAGACACCTGGAACAACTCTGACCTCGCTATGGAGTTCATGAAGATGAGGATCCTGGAGAAGCCCCTGTGTAAAAGAATAAAACTGCATACACTTCAATTCCAAAGCTAAAAGACTTGGAGTATAATGAACTGCCAGCAACTAACGAAAAGAGGAATCCACGCCTACCAACTAGAGATGAATATGGGATTCACAACCCTTGCCGCTCCAAACAAAATCAGAAGCAGAAGACTTAGATTTGCTGTTTTAGACTGATCACCTTTAGTGGGATAACCTCAGGCTGGCAGGGAGTTGTTAAGGTACTTTACAAACTGCTAATACTTTGATATAAACTACAGTGATAAAATTATTTAAGTAAAATGTTTTCCTAAGATTGTATGTAGAACCTTCTAGAACATTCTGGAAAGTGAGGTCATATTACCTAATGCTCATTGGCTAAGAACTTTCTAGAAACTTCTGGAAGCATGCTTTGCTGGTATATAAATGAAGCCTGTTAGCTCCTGATGATTATTGTGTATATTTGCCTTTCTTTGTACTTTGTCATTACTGCTCTGGCTATACTATACTGCTGCTTTGTCTTGTGCTACTTTGCTACTGCTGCTGTTTATCTGTTCCTGTTAGCAAATAAACCACTGTTTTGGAATCCTTTTGTGTACATCGCCACTGAAAACACAACAGAAGATATCATTAGGGGAATTTTTTTGTTACTACAAAACTACTTCCATTTAGAACAAAGTACCTCGACCAGCGTCAATCTCCTGAGCTTCCTTTGCTTTGAATGACCAGAGTCCTTCGGAGCTGTAGGGTATAGGAAAATCACTGAGGTACCAAAAATCATGCCTCAAAGAAAGTTAAAAGGCAGAATGAAGGCAAATAGAGGGCCGCAAAAATCTTGTGTGGACAGGTATCCTTATAATAGAAGGAAGTAGCAGCAGTTATAAGACAGCAAAATTTACAATAGAGTTATGTAGGATGCTAATAAAAATTTTGCCTTCCAAATGAAAAGTGCCGGTCCAGGCCGGGTTTAAATCAGCAGTGATGTTCCTACCCTTTATTATTATGCTACGAAGCTCCGGCTTTTTAAAGCAGAGGAAGCTCCAGAGCTCCGCCTTTTAAATGATCGATTTTAAACTAACTTAGCTTAAATACATTTTAGGTTATTACTCTAATAACATTTTTTGAACTCTTTTTATTGTTTGAAATAATTTTTGAAAAAAATCTTTTGCGTCACTCTTTAATTACTACTTAAATTGGCGCAAACATAAGACGGAACTTCGAAACTGCGGGGTTGCTCCGGAGCTCCAAGAAGCGGACCTTCGTTTTGGAACTTGAAGCTCTGAGGAACGTCACTATAAATCAGACAGAAATAAATACTAGAATTTCTTACAAAACTAGGTAATTTTCGTTTGTTTGTTATAGTTTCTGATTTTATAACTTTATACACTATATCCTAAATTTTACTGACAAAGTTTATAGTGTGGTTCCTGTATTTACAACGTATTACACTAAAATATCCTCAATTTCACTAGCCAGGTTTTAAAGTTTAAAGTTTCATTTATTTTGCATAAAGCAGAACACGCAGGGTCGATTTTACTCAACACTAACTGCGCAACTAAATACTACATCTAACAATATTAACAAATAGTAACATCATCACAACGTGCTTGTCTCAGTCGGGACTCAATCCAGGGACCTTTAAAGCGTGCTAGACGTGCGTTTTGCCACTGCGCCACAAGCTCGGTTGATATGTTGTTCCTGATTTTATGATATATAACACTGTATTCTAAATGTCACTGACCAGGTTTATAGTGTCGTCCAGATTGACGGCCAACTCGTGACCGGCCAGCAGAGTTGAGCAGGCGTCTTCCGTCCAAGTACTGTAGGACTGACGATTTTGAAACCGATAACAGGTTTCCCCGTCTGGACCCAGGTGCCAGCCGCTTCCGCACTGGGATGGCGCGTATCTGGTCGGTGCTGAAATGGAAACGGAAGCTATTGCCAAAGCGAAAAGCAAGACGTATAGTTTGAATTTATTTATTTTGTTAATTTGTTTATTTTAAACAATAAAATAATTAAATATAATAATAAACCAATCATATTATTAAAGCAAACATAATAAAATAAACTGACTAAATCTAGTATCAAAACTATATAGTTTAAACATAAAAAAATTTAAATATATAAACATATATAAAACTTAAAGCACCAATTAATAAACGTCCAAACTAAGACACATCCTTATTAGGGCGTGTCCAATCAAAGAACTCCATTAAAAACACTTAAAAGTCCCAAGTTTAAGAGTTACTCCTATGGGTAACAGGCCAGAAGAGCCATGGGACGTTAGAGCTATGTACTAAAGAGCCGGAAAAAAGGGACCTAAGAGCCAAGCAGCGGAAACGAAAGAGACAAAAGAGCCAAGTAGGAGATAATCACGAAAAACACCCAAGAGCAAAGGTAACCTAAGAGCCTGACTTTTTAGTACCAAAGAGCCACAAAATAGGGACTTTAGAGCCTTTTACTGCAACTTTAGAACCAAATTTTATTTTTTATTAAGTTTTTTAAATGACTCCAATGTGTATGTGTATGTATGTATATGTATGTAATAGTTCTTTACGAATAATTTATTTTCGTTGATTCTATTCCTGATTGTCCAAACAAAATAAAAGGCTTCGATAATCGCAAAATACTATTACACTGTACTAAAATTTTTGTAGGAGAACCACAGACCACCAAACAACAAAAATAAACCCAAAAGGCAAAGACCCGCGCCACAGAAGACCACCGCGCACGCCCCACCCAAGCAAAACCAAAAGCAGCGGCAAAGCAAAAACGACAAAAACAAAGAAACAGCCCAAAGACAAGCCACACCCAACCACCCACCACCCCCCCCCCCCAACCCCCCCAAACAAAGAAAAAAGAAAACACAAAAAAAAACCCACCACCAACCAAAATTAAATAAAATGAATGCGCTATTCTGAAATGCTCATTTACAATTATCGTATCTGTATTCCACGTATTTTTGGTTTGCCGAATCACAATAATATAATAATATAATAATAATAATGTTATAATAATAATATTATAATAGTAATAATAATACTAATAATAATAATTAATAGTTTTTGGTTTAATAATAACTTTTATGAATTACTTTTATTTGACACTGTACTTTAATTTTGGTTGTATTGTTTTGCTGTTAATAAAACACTCTAATATACATAGATAGAAAAAAATTTTTGTACGGATGGTTGATATCAACTTTTCACAGACCTTTTAATTAACAATTTTAAACGTGCTTGAAAAACTTAAAAATTGGAAGTTTTTTCTTCACTAAATTTTTGGGAAAATTAACATTTCGGCTATTTACGTGGCAAAAGTTTTTCCGCTGAACGCATGTTTTTTTTGGTTTGTAACTTAAAATAAATTATATAAAGTACCTTAAGTAGACAAAACTAAAAAAATTAAATATTTAAAATTGTCTCCATTAGCTAAAGTATATTATGTTACTTTATAGCCAAGTTTGTCTATCGGTCGTCAAGAAACACCATTAGTATCACATACCGACAGAGAGAAAGATTTCTTATTTAGAATATTTTTGTTTTTAAATTTATAAAGGCATGAAAAATATAATTTATCGCAAATTTGTGGCAAATAAAAAAGTTTAAAAATAATTACAAAACTATTTCAATGCTTAAAACTTTCGAATTTCTATATAAACGTAATTTTATTAACGGTTTTGCGTTTGGCTCTTTAATCCCTCTTATGCAGCGATTTACGCATGTAAACGTTATTTCTAAACAGTTTTATCCCTTTTGGCTCTTTAGTCACTATGTGTCTCCCTTTTAGGCTCTTTGGTACACAGCTCTAAGGTCCCGCCATTTCCTTCTCCTAATCTCTTTGCTTTTCTCCATTTGCTCTAAGGTGACCTTTTTGTGGCTCTTTGGTCCCAAAAAGTGCGGCTCTTAGGTCCCAAAATTGCGGCTCTTTAGTACCCGTGGCTCTTCCGTCTCCAAATCCCCCTGATGAGGCAAGCCTTAAATTTGGTACTTTTGTGTTTGAGTGTATTAAACCAGAATAATGTGATTGGGTACTTTTTATTTGTTTCATTCGATATGTTTTTTTAGTTTTTAAATGATTTTTGAACGAATAAAAAGATATTCCATTTTCGCTATTTACGCTTGCAAGTGTGAAGCGGTCACCATCTCCTAAAACCGTATTGTACGGTTCACTGAAGTGGAAAACAAGTTTTACCCAGTGTCAGAACCACATTATGAAAAATACTTTTTTTATCAGTTATTTTTGAATCACGCGAAAATTCAGTTTGCAAAAAAATGTACCGTAAATTTTACGCGAAAAAATTAAAAAGAACAACAAAAATTTCAAATACTAATTACTTACGGTTATACTGGCAAAGCACATAGAAATTTCCGTACAAATGTGACATTGTGTTGCAATCCCTGTAGTTCGAACACAATTTATTGGTCGTGATATATAAAGGGGGTAAGACAAAGCTTCCACAGGGTCCAACTGATACTGGGTCCGAAGCTTGACCTGTGCAGTTATTTCTAAACGTTATGTCTTTAATTTGCGATTGATAGGGATTTAACAGTTAGGAATGACACTTTTTGAAAGCCACTTTTAGCCTCTTTCTATAAACTCATTTTTTCCATGTTTAAGCTTAAAATCCTGACACATTTTTAAACTCACGAAATTTATGAATCTCCGTAAATATGGTAAGTGGGTTCCCTACTGTTGATTAACTTTAATAAATATAATTCTTCTGGTTGAAAAACCGCGCAAAAAACTACTGAACGCACTATTACTGAACTGAAGATCACACGGAACAACCAATCAGCTGCTCGCGAAAAAATATTCGCGCAAATTTAACGACACCGTATGTAAATTATAAAGATAAAGATTCAAGGACACAAGGGTACTGAGCTAAGAAAAAATACGTTTGCCAAGTATGTAAAATTGTAAAACTGAATGAGCTGAACTGGGCGCGCATTCTGACGCGCAGTTAAAAGTTACCCCTGGGGTCTATTTCATAAAAATTGCCCGTAATTAATTTACAGCTGTAAATTAATAAACGCATTTTTTTCTTTTGTATTTTTAATTAAAAAGTATATTAATAAAATTGCGTTTAGAATTTTAAAAATTACATGTCTGTAAATTCCGTAAATTCAACAATTACGTACGTATTTTTTATTTATAAAATAAGAAGAAATTAAATGCGTTTATTAATTTACAATTACAGAAATCTTTATGAAATAGGCCCCAGGGTAACTTTTTTTACGTGCTTAAGGATGCGAGTGAAAAATCAATTTTACCTAGGTAAAAGTCGGGTTAAATTTTTTTCTATTGTTTTAAGAATAAGCATTTATCCAACTCGAGAGGTGGTTAAATATTTTCTCCCGTAGGATTAATTTAATAAAAAATAAAATAAGCGCTTTGATTAATTTTTTTATTTTGCGCGAGGTGGTTTGTTTATTTACAATATTATATTTATTTTTGTTATTTTCATTGAAATGGATTTATCGGGGTAAATATAAGGGTTTCTTCAGAATGCGACCCCTGAATTTTAATCGTTTGAATGCGTAGATAATTAGACGTTTTAAGTCGTTTCGTTTTCAATTATAAATAACATTTAATCAGGGAATAGCGCGGAGCGCTTTTTCGCTTATATTAAATGGGTTAAGTCACTGCGCGGTTAACCGTTGTTGATGGCGTCATCCAAAATCAACAAAACCTTAAATAGCTCTTTAGCCAATTAAAAATCTAAACATTTTACATGATTAAAATATTACCCAAATTTTTCTGATACTAAAAACCTAAAAAGTTTTGCTAAATATACCTGAATTTCATACTAATAAGCTTAATTTGCTTAACTATTTTGACTTTCGTTTTTTTTGTGGTCCCCCAAAATTTTTTTTCTGTGGTAAATATTTGGAGCTAATTTTTTGAACGTAGATGCTAAATTGTCGCTCACCTGAATTTCATTCTTGTTATATGTTCTATTGCCCGTAGTTAAATTTCTAGTCTTGTGAAAAACGATCAATTTTTTTCTAAGTTATGCATTGGGTACTGGGTTACTTGTGTAACACTTCTTTTCCTTACTGAATTACATATAAAGTAACTTCACACAGTAATACCCATTCTTTTGTGGTTATTTTATTGGTTTAAATTATAATTACTTACCTTTTTTGGTTAATTTGGTTAATTTGAAAATGGTTAATTTTCATAGGTAAGAACGAACAAATACCCTAACCGCTCATTAAGAGCCATTCGGCAACAATAAAAATAAATAAAAAATTAGAATAAAATTTATCTGGGATAGCGCGTGAGTGCCCTATGACACTAAACCTCACGGTATCATCTCAAATAAAATTATAAAACGTAGATAAATTTAAAAATTTATCTTCATCGTTCTTTCTTACTATTACTAGCCTTGAAAAAAGCTCTAAGATAGAGCAGGAAAAAGGGGCGATTTTTCCCCGGGCGTATGTTTAGACAGAAAAGATGTGGACTAGTCTGAGATGGACATTGCGTGATAGATAAATTATGATTTGGCAGCTGCTTACTAAATAAAAACTTTTACCATATGATAAATGTTCGTTTATTGTTTATAAATGCATATACTGTTGGATTTTTTTAGTTTGATAAAATGTCTATTGAAAAAAATTAT
>JASAMX010025844.1:0-22500 GCA_030248175.1 Microlaimidae sp. YZB2_3
AATTTTTATTGTTAGTTTAAGCAATAGTTACTGGCAAGTTTTTTTGTAGGTGGCCGAAATAAATGGCACGCGCCTTAATTTCGGCCACCTTAAAAAAAAAGTTTAAACCCTCACTGATTTTTAAGTGTAACAGAAATATTCAAATTTTGCACTGGAATAACAAATATAGGTATTGTTTGATTTTTAGGCCAAATTTTGGCTTGATTGAAAAAACCAGAAAAAACTTATCCAAAAAAATAAAAAAAGGTGGCCGAAATTAAGTCAGTTACCCTAACCGGTAAAAAATTGTTTAATTGTTGTAATTTACCAAATAAAAAAAAAACCAGGGTCTTAAAAATGTGAAAATTAAATCGGTTAAATAATAAGACATATAATATGCAAACTTTGGTTAACCATGAATTTTAAAGAGTTGATAATACAAATTTTGTCCTCGGAAAGGTGTGTCAATACTGTTTATAGAAATTGTTATTCGAAAACAAAATGAAGAACATGTTTTAGGCGATGCAATAGTGGCATAGTGCGACTGGGTCTGACAATAGGGTTTTTAAGCTAAATATCATATCACCAGTACGATATCTTTGGATCCGTCAACATAGAACATAGAACCGTCGGAAATTTTGTAAACTTGGAGCCGCGAAAAAGTTTAGGCTTATCTTAGGCTAATGGATTAGGTTTTAGGCAGTTTAAACTTTCGGCCTTAATCTCCCCACTTCGGCTCCAAGTTCGAGCTTTCTTTCGGCTCAAACGACGCTAAATTCCTTGAAAAATCCATGCACCATCTGTCACACAGATGCAAAATAAATTAGAACACCCGTTTGGTCATGGGTTACATTGGAACTGTAGGGATTTAGGATTGTTGAAATCCGAAGGAAATTAGAGTCGAAAAAAAAAGAAATTGAAACCGAAAATTTAAAATCGCTAAAATCTGTAACCAACCCTATTTCTAACTAAACCTAAACTCAAAATATTTTTTATTTTCAATTTTATGTTCCTATTTTCATGGCGTCAGTTTTTTAAATTTTTTGACGATGGTTTTCAAGAATCTGTAGCACAGAATATACACAAATTCAAACCGTAGCAAAATTATTGGAATATTAAGCGGAAAATCTTAGAAGTCCTTAAAAATTTTAGGAGTACTAAAAAAACTGGCTTTGGTTTGGGCTAGCTTAGGCTTAGGCTTAGGCGATTTCAAACTGACGTTTACATGTTCCGAAGTTATAGCTCCAATTATTTCGGACAAATATTCCCAAACTCTTCATCCAAGTTTCCACGTTTTCCCAAATTCCTAGTTTATTTGTATATTTGTATATTGGATGACCGTGCTTTTATTAATGTATTAAAAAGTGACAACAAACTTTGATTTTACGGACGGAAAATAATAATCTACGTAAAGCCTTTGTAATATAGTCGAAAAAATTTTATCACTCAATCAAAAATTCCTACTTTTTTGATTATTAAACACTTCTTATTGTAAACTGAAGTTTAACTTATATTAAAACTATAACATTTGAACGTTTATCAAACGGTTGTTTCGAATGATATTTTTTTGGCTGAAATAATGGTACATTTAGTATTAATCAAACCAGTAAAAAATTTAATAAAATAAAATTTCAATTTGTAGCATTTGAAAACTACGCATAGCTGTTCAAAATCGTTAGTTTCTAATTTTTGTTGTTAAACAGGATTAAGCTAAATGCGACATAATAAATCTGAAAAGGTGATTATGTGTCAATGTTTATTAATTTATTTTATCAAGCCTTAGTACTTGTCTAAAAAGATTAGCCAGTCTGAAGGGCCGGTAAAATAGACTTGTGTTCTGTAAACCTACTATTCTTTTTAGAAATTATTATTTATTTTAGTTTCATAAATTATTGCTTTTGTTGGGATTATTGATGTGTCCGACTAACATAAGTTAAATTGTATTGTGAAATTGAATGTTTTTTTTCTTACTAATAATATCATATTTTCATATAATTGTCGGTAATAAAATGTAAAAAACCTTTTATACTGCATGAAAAATTAGCTTCTGTTCACTCAGAGCGAATCGTCTAAATATTCTCTTTTTGACAAATAGCAGCTCTCTAGATCAAGTTCTTTTCTGGCTCATCCTTTTTAGCAAATGGTTTTTTTTGGCTTACTATAAAATTACACAATGTAAAAATGTTGGAGACAATAAGTAATTTCTTAAAAAAGTCTTCAGGTTTTTTTAGGTTTTAATACACCATAGTTTTTATGTCAAATAATTTTTGTTAAAATTCTATTCATAAGCCTAGGAATTCAGCTGCTTCCAATTTTATCTGTCATCAAGTAGTGTTTTCTTACATATTACATATTCTTACAAAATTATAGGATATAGCTAACTAACAGTTGTTATTAGAAGATTATTATATTTTTTTAATTTAAAACACTGTCATATTTATGTAAAGCGTTTTATATTAAATTTATTGGCCTTTCTGTACTTTTTTTGTGAAATAACATTTTATGGTTTTATCAAAAATATATAACACCAAAGGTGGATAATCTAATAAAGGTATGTCACAGCGGTCTGTGGCAGCGTGCGTCATGGAGTCCAATTCTGGCCGGGCGTGCGGCTTCTGGCCGGACATACGGCTACTGGCCGGACGTGCGGCTTCTGGCCGGACGTGCGGCCCGAATTGGATTTTGTGGTGCACGCTGCTGCAGAGCGCTATGACATGCCTTTGTTAGATTATCCACCTTTGATAACACTATATAATAATATATGGTATTATATATTTTTGGTTTTATAATTTAAATTGCGTTTCTAATTTCCAAAAAAATTTTGTATGCAATAAGCACAATTAAAAAAACATGTTGAAATAATTTTATAATTTTATTTATTATAATTTCAATGTTAAATATGTTAAACTAAACTTCTAGAATTAAAACATATAATAATATGCTATTTTGTGTGTTTTACAAGTGCAAATCACCCAAAATTCAAGGTACTTTTTTTAAAACTGAACGCAAAAAAAGTACCATAAGTGACTAATCTTATTGCTTTTATTTAAATATTCACGTTTATTTTTGCTTTAAAAGGTACTACTTAACTTTGGCTAATAGTATGGTAGACAAAAATATAGAAACTTCATGGGTAAGCCTCAGTCAGGACTGAGATTAAAACTGATCTCTAATTTTTACAGTTGTGAGTTTTTTAAAGAAAAATCAAAATAGGTCCATAAGACATAATAAAAATGATTTTCATAAAGTTTCATTTGGTTTTTATACCTAACTTTATTTAAAAAATCTTGTTTTGTTTTTTTTTAACTTATATAATTATCAACTGACTATAACAAATTAAAATTTTAAATGTTTTTTTAATAATACGCTTTGACAAATTTGGGAAACTGATTGTAGCATATCATAGCATTTCATCTCAAAGAATCGTCGCATTAGTCGAATTTTTAGAGAGTTCTATAATTTCACATGCATCTGTGAATCTTCCATTATTCAATATATGCTGTACGTTGGCGTTTTTCTTAATTTCCTCGTGAAGATTAAAAAGATTTGTCCACGATATCGTCCCTTTGGTGCATATGATTTATGAATATGGTGGTTTGTTGAGTTAAAACAAATAGCACCCATAGGACAAAAAAACAGCTATAGTTCCGCGATTGAATTTTTCTATTTAGGGGCTCAAAAATAAAATGACTACAAAAACAACGTTTAAGCTTTATTTATAAAAAAGAGAAAAACAAAATTGCGGAAATAAAATTATATAAATTATTCAGACGAAACGGAGCCTAAATATGGTGATAAATTCTGAATTTATTGATGTTTTTTGGGTTTTTTCTAAGTATAATACCCTAATGGAAGCTTGAAATCAGGTGCAATTTCTGAGCGACGCTTTTCATAAGGATTCATCAGTAAATTATTTATTTTTCTTTTCAAAGCTTTCTAGCCGTCTTTTTTTGGCGTATTAAAGGAAATTCAGTTTGGCACTTCAAGATATTGCTGAATATTTTAATCAAAAAATACTTTAGTGGTGACCATACAACTTTTTGCTTTCATTCGTGGTTTTAACATAAAAATTAGGTTTTTTAAATCATTAAATTGTTTTGTTTTTTGCGGAAAAGATAAATTAACATCTTATTTTTCAATGCTCAATTTTTAAACCTTAATTTATTTTTGTGAAAATCATCATGAAATTTACAAGCAATGTTTAATTTAAAAACACATCACCAGCTTTAATTATTCATCATTGTAATGAAAATGGTATTAAATATTATTTTTGACTGTTCCGAAATATAAACGATTTGGTCTTATTGAAAATTACATTTGCAAACTAATTAATTTAATTATAAATTATAGTACTTATATTCGTTTTGCGATTTTAACGAATTTGCTTGCCAACAAGTGGATCATTTTGATAAAGGGATCGGTCAATGTGGTCAGACCAGTGCTTGCTGATCTACGGCGAAATTGTTCGCTTGTTTACCAATAATTATTTGTCATTCCCACATTTCACGTGCTAATTGCAAAAAAATGCATTTTCATGGGCTGGGCTCCATCCTTATATAGTGTGTTAACCACGCTTTATTTACGTAATTCCCACATTTCACGTGCTAATTGCAAAAAAATGCATTTTCATGGGCTGGGCTCAATCCTTATATAGTGTGTTAACCACGCTTTATTTACGTAATAAAAGAAGACAAAAAAGCAAAAAAAGTTGTTTTTAGTGGAGCCCTTTTTTCATAGGCGGGTACGTTTTTTCATAGTTTGTCATCGTTTTTAAAATAATAAAATCTTTTTTGTTGCAGGTGCTTTTTTAAATTAAAATTATATATTTCAAAAGATATATTACAAACACAAATATATCAAAATTTCATAGGTGTACAGCCCTCAGTCTTTTTACACTAACAAAATCTTTTTTTGTAGGTACATTTTTCCTAGGATATGTTACTTCGTCCAAAATGTCCGTATTTAAGGGAAAAGGATATTTTTGAATTTTTTTTATTTTTAGAACTATGATCTAAAAAGAGCTGTAAAACTTTTTAAAATTCAAAAAAGCCAAAAGGTAAATATTTTACGCGCAGTTTCCCATAGGTTATTTTTCGTTGTGCCCAAAGGGGGAAGTCAGAATTTTGAGTTTGGGTATTAAAGGTTTTTAGTATATTCAAGCTTTTCACCTAACGAAAAATAAGTGTTTTAAAATCGAAATATTTCGATTTTAGTTCCTTTGAAATTTTGTACGAAATATAAACCGGGCCTAACAAAATTTCTTAATGATCGTTGTGTTATTCACGAGGACCAAGTCTATTGAAATATGCATTTTTTATTGTAGCTCGATTTTGCGCCGTGTGTATCACCCAATCAGTGCGCGAAAATGCGGGGATTTTAAGTAGGGTAACTGACTTAATTTCGGCCACCTTTTTTCATTTTTTTGGATAATTTTTTTCTGGTACTTCTAATCGCGCTAGGATTTGGTCTAAAAATCAAACAACAGCTATTTTTGTTATTCCAGTGCAAAACTTAAAAATTTATGTTATACTTAAAAACCAGTGGACATTTAAACTTTTTTTATAGTGGCCGAATTTAAGGCGCGTGCCATTAACTTCGGCCAACTAGAAAAAACTGGCTGTAACTATTGCTAAAACGAACGATAAATAGTTTAGAAGTTGAAAATTTATCCTTAGGTATTGTTATTTGTACATATAACTTAATTTTTTCCCGTTTACAAAGTTTCAAAGCTATTAGCAAGACTTTAAATAATTATGTCAAAACCTTAAAAAACACAAGTTTATTAATAACACGTGTTTTTTGTTGAATTTTCTTTTGGTGTGAAAAAATATTTCAACATCGAATGGCTTTTGTTACAGCCAAGCCAACTTTACAGAAAGCCTGGTAAAACTTTTATTCCACTCTATTAAGTTTTTTTTATATTTTTAACCTAAAAATAACAAAAAAACGAAATCCGCCTTAATTTCGGCCACCTTTTAGGTTTAAAAAAACAAAAGCAAAAGCCTAAAACACAAAAAAAACGATTACATAATCCATAATTATCAATTTTAAGGATAAACAAGACGTTAAAAAAGTTAAGGAGTGGCATAATTAAACACCAACCCTTGCCTATCTTTGATGTTTCCTATCTGACTGCATTCCTCCGCAAAGAAAATAACCTTTTTACCTTCTATCTGAGTTTTTTACCGTATTTCAATAATCTTTGAGAAATTCATCTACCGGTTTATTGATAGTTCAAACCTAGTCAATTGGTAGTTAGATTACTCCACCCTGCACAGGTGTTTAGTACGTAATTCCTATGAATTCATCCCTCCGCCGAAGGAAATAACCTGAGATTTTTACTGTGTTTTAATTTACTTTCACAACTTTTTGAAGCATTGGTACTCTATATCGTGGTGAGTGGTGGGTTAAGTTGGGGAAATCCCATTAACATTGATTTTTACTATATTCACTACATGATTGTATCCCTCCGCCAAGAAAATAACCTGACTTTCTTTGTGTTTCTATATTATTTTCGAGAAATTCCTTCCAGTCTATTCATAATTTAATACAACTCATTAAATTATGTATTATGTAACCCTACCCGTACATATGATGGTGCAAATCGTGTTAAACAGGTTCTTTCACGTGAATTTTAAGGTGGCCGAAATTAACGGTAACTTAAAATGCGCAGTTAGTTAAACGCATTGCAAAGTAATTTTGAAGAAAATATCAAAAGATGAAAATTAACAGTTTTAAACCTTAAATAGAAGTTATTTTAAAGTTATACAGTGCTTCGTTCTAAATTTGATGCAGTTTAAACGCAAAACAAAAATCCAGAAAATCACAAAATATTCACTTTTTGTATGAAAATGTTGGTAATGCAGAATGACACAAATAAAAAACTTTTGCAAAAACACTTTATCCAACATTCATCCAGTTACTTTTGTGCCAGTTCTTTTGTCTTTTAAAAATAAGCCAATTTTCTAACACCCTAAATTGGTGGCCGAAATTAAGGCCTGGCCGAAATTAAGTCAGATACCCTAATTATTGGAAAACAAACAGATAATTTAGCCGTAGAAAGCAAAGCAAAGTGCTGTTCACTGGTCTGATCACTGACCAATATCTTTATCCGATTATCCTTTTTTTTTCATAGGTTAATGTTTTTAATTTTGATTCACTTGCTTTACAATAAGATCAAAGCTTTGTTGTTTATAACTGAACACTTTAAGCGCAAAAAAATGGAAATATTTTATACTTTGTTAAATTTTTTTTTTTCAAAAATAAACCACTTTAATTATTTAGTTTTCTAAATGACTCTGCAGTCATTACTGTTTGTTTTTATGAAAGCTCCGAATCTTAGTATAAAATTTAATATTCTTGTATACATAGTGATGAGGTACCAGTGGTATCAAAGCAATGTTTTTGGCATATTCGATCATTTGCGAAATACTGATACTTTGTATAATAGTAAAATTTATCAAATCACTTTTGACTTTAAATCTTTTTATGCGGGTTGCAATTCACGTTTAAAAAATTACACGTTTAGAAATAGAATTTTAGAATTTTTACACGTATGTAGGTATGCTCCTAGGGAATTAATATGCAAATGAGGTTCCACTTGTTATTCAAGTCTTATAACCATTGCATTAGTTTTACCCCACTGAGTGAAAATTTTGTTTTACATTCATATTGGTGTACTAAGAAAACTATGGTGTACAATCCCTGGGGACCGTATAACAATTAAATGGAGCCGTGTTGCTGCGAACAATACTGCAATAGACAAAGATGCCATTAGTCAAAAGAAGCGGAATTGTTTCCATATAGTGTTCGGCGGAATTTGTTTTTTTTTTAAGTTTTCCGGATCTGATCCCAAAGGGGTAAGTTTATTCCCAACTAAAACAAGTCTGGAGCTGCGGAGCGAATTAATTTCCCGCTCAAATGAAGCGGAGACCATCAATCATTTCACCGTTTACGAACCGCCCACAAAAAGCAACAACGAGGCTAAATGTAAATAATCTGCTTTTTTCATATCTTATTAAAATGTGAGACGTGATAAGTCTTGCAGGGTAATCTTAAAAAACAAGCCAAAGTTTAGTCTAGCTAGGTTTCCTCTTTTTAGGTTTTACAATATTTTAATCATATTTGAGAACATCTGCAATGTCGACCATATAATCAAAAAATTACAGATTTATCACTTGTCCAATATCTTCCTAGAAGTATTATAGCTTATATCAAAGAGAAAAAAATTGGTTATGTATCGGAAAATTATATTCACTGATAGTTACTTGCTGCCTATTATTTTACAACTTGACATTAGAAGAGTGAACTGAGCGGTGAAAGATCATGTCATGAAATGATCCCTATCCAACTCTTGGGTCTGTCGGACTCCATCTACAAGCAACGTCCCGGCGGCCCTCGGCCGCAGGGAAGACCCAGAAATCCGGGTTTCCAAAGTCCTCGGGGCCCAAGACCGCAGGTGAAACATTCTTTCGCCGGGTCTCCGTCGCCTAAAATCGAGGCACTCGGATCCGTGCGACCTTCGCACAGCGCTAGCGAACGCTTAGGTGTCAAAGACCAAAGTGCCAAATATTCGGGTATCAACGGACCAAAAAGTTTAACGACAGATAGCCCATTGTTGGAATCGTGGAACACTCAAGCGGTATACTGAAGTTTCTCACTTAATTTTTGCCATTTTGACATTTTGTGTGAGGTACAAATATATGGCCCTGTAATAATTGTTTTAAAAAATCAAATAAAATTGAAAATGCATGTTAAGCAGTAAGCATCGAATTGTATTATCAATAAACACATATACTTTGGTACAAGCAAAAAAAACATGCAAAAGTAGTGATTTAATATTATGCGTTTATATTTATAATACAGGGCAACCAGAAAGTTGTACAGAGAAACCTTAAACTCAGAAAACTTTAAAATGAGTAAATTTTATTAAAATAATCGCTTATGTTCAAAGCTTTAATTTTAACTAGTTACATAGTTGGGATGTCTAAAATACGTCTTTAATGGCTGGACTCAAAGTTTCGACGCCTTCAATTCTAAAAATATTTGTTTATTCAAACACATACCCAAAGAACCAAAACTAAAACCAACAGTTAATTTACTAAACATACCAATCCTTCGCTCTTCGGAAACAATATTTTGCAAGTTCTTTAAAATTATTTGTTGTATTTGTTCACCTGTTAATGATGATTTCCAAAGCTTCTAGCCCTCCGCCTCTCGTAAATCCGGTGCAACCCGCCCATATTTGTACTAATTTCATAAATATTTTCTATAAACTCAATATTTTTCTGAATAAAAACTTATTAAAAACAGTCCTAAAAATCGGTATCAATATTTTAGAACATTTTTTTATGTAAGCTTGAAATCGCTTATTTGAAAGGCGACCTCTGAAGTTTTAAGTGGTTTCAAACCATAAAATTTATTGGACTGCACATTTAAGTGAGTCATAGCAGTGAGACATATACATATGTATACACCGTATGCGAGAGTCATAAATAAGATTTTTGATGCACGGTGTTTTACTTTTTATTATGTTTTTTCTTAAAATATAACATATAAAAAGGGCATGCTAATTGTATTGAATTTTATTACCTCCACACAAAATGTTTTTGCAGTGTGCATTTAGTTTTATTATAAACTTTAAAACTCTTAATTTTTTTTTTATATCAAACTTTGAGTTTTGAAAATTTTAATATAATTCTAGAATTTGTTTTTATTTTAAAATAAAACCCATAAGTGGTAAAATTTCTTCTTGCCAATATAAAGTGTTGCTGTATGTATTACTCACCTACAAACATAATTTTTAACTGTCTTCCATATGAATCCCGCCTAGCTTCCAATTTTTTTTTCAAGTTTACTAGCCTACGTTGTTATGTTATTGTAACTCCCGTTGGTTCACTTACTATGGCAAAACTTCGATTTCCTCGTAATAAATAGCTTTCTTTCAAAATAATCTGCAAAACCAAATTTTTATTTTAGTCTTTTAATTTTTTTTCCCTATTTTATAGATATTTAAACTGTACTCCAAGATTTCCTTTTAATGTGTTACGATCTGTTCGGCTAGATTTAAGAATGCTCTAGATGTATTCACTTTACCTCTTTACTTTTTGACTCATCTCACTAATACTTTTTACGATACTGCCAAATATACCAGACAAGGTTTTTAAAAATTCAATTTATTCATTTGTAGTTTAAAAAATTAAATTATCAATGAATAGCAAACTAAATAGGCCTTACTTGTAAATTTTCTGTTATAAAATATTGCAAAAATGCTTACAAATAAGTCTGACCTAAAATTTTAATTGGATATATAAATATGGGTTCGATTTAAAATTCCAATCATTACCCTTCCGTTTATTAGGAAAATATTTATTTTAGGATTACTTATATTTACTATAAAAAGTCCTGAAACCTGATACTCCTAGTTGAAAATAAACTGATGCTTTATATTTTAACTGATTTTTTTATGTTGTAAAATTATAAATCATACATGATTAAATAAATACGAGGGCTGGCTATATTGATGCTAATCATTGCAAAACCGAGGCCAACAAATTACAAATGTTTTTAAAATTAGCAGCAAATAATAAATTACTAATGGTTTAAAATGAATGGCAGGTGTTATTTTCAGGCTATTGATTAAAAATGGGATATTTGGATTGGTACTGTGCTCAACTAGCGATCATTCTGTAATATCGATAATACTTATCAGTTTTTTTTCTTTAGGAATATTCGTTTATCAAACAGAAAGTCGTTAAGACGAACCCAGGTGCGAAGCTCTATTTTTTTATTTAAAAGTGGATTTTAAAACTAGTCTTGCTATTTTTAATTTTATATTAAATTTGAAAGTACCTAATTTTACAAGTGGATTTTAAAATTAATCATGCTAAATATTGAAAAGAAGATATTTCAAGCCCCTTAAAAATATTATATTGACCAGTTGCAACGGTGCGTTGTTTGCGACATTTGTGTAAAAATTAACATATTATATGAGACAATATAATATGTCAAATAATAATTCATTACTGTAGTATGAGTATTATATTTTGAGTTAATAAATTATATATTTATTTTATTTGAGCCGCAGAAATTATTATTTGTTCATTATAGGTATTTTTTGCAAGTTTTTATGTTACACATTAAACATTAAGCTTTTTAAAAACCTATTATTTTGATCAGTATTTTTTCTTTAAGTTTTAATTCAAATTTTGGTTTTCTTACTTGCATGTCTACTATACACTAGGGATCTACGACACGACGGTCCCGCAACACGACGGTCCCGAGGGGGTAGCACACGACGTATCCGAGATGCGACACGACGGACCCGTGATACAATGGTCCCACAGAGTTACGGACCTCCGTCCTATTTTTCTACTGAATTTAGTACAAAATTGCTTAGTACAAACTATATTTCATTATTATATTAAATATAAACAATTTAGAAGTAATGCCAAGAATTATGTAGTCAAATTTATTTTCAAAACTTATAGGGTAGTGCATTTAATTTCGGCACTTTTCCAAATTGGACATTTTTGATTTTGGACTATATCTTTGGTAATCCAGGACGGAATACGACGTTTGATAGCTCAATTGAGAGCTAATTATATGTAGATGACTTTCGTGAGCTTTTTATTTGCTATGTTATGATATTTTCATGTGAAATTGTTTAATTTACAAAAAATAAAACTGTTACTCGTTTTTAGAACATGGGCATTTCATGATTTCGCAATAAATTGGTTTAAAAATTAAACTGTTCAGGTAAAATTTAGTCTATTTTCCGAATTTTTAGTCCCCGTGGTTGTACGTTGCGTCTGTGGTGAGCAATCGTTATAAAATAAAATAGTGTAATTTCGGCACACATATTGCTGTAGATAAAAACGGGTTGAATTAAATGGTCAGGTATTAAATTGTAGTTGTAAATAGTTAAAAGACAACGTTGAAATGTGTAGGGGTCATAGCACTCCACTTAAACTCGATTAAGGGGGTCTTTTTAAAAAGTGCCGAAATTAAATGCACTTTTTTCCCAAATTTTGCTCATTTTGATACCATTTGGCATTTTAGCAGTAACTTTTTGCCAGTTACACGTTGAACAACAAGTAGAAACTTAAATTAAAGAAAACTGTCTGCAGATAATAATAGGCTTTTAAATTTTTGAAAATAAATGATTTTTTGACTGAGAAACAATCGATTGTTTGTAAAGTGCCGAAATTAAATGCATACATTTAATTTCGGCAATTTTCCATTTTTTTAAAAACTGATTTAATTAAGTAAAAAAACAATTTTCGTACAATGAAACTTTTATGACGCAACGCAATATCGTAAAAGCTTTAAAATGAGCTATCAAACATGAAAATCGGGCCATACAGTGAAAAGTTACATTGGAAAAACGAAAAAGTGCCGAAATTAAATGCACTACCCTCAATAAAAAATGTTTTAAAAATGAGAGATGGAAAAATATAAAACACATTTAAAGCTTGATCATTTTAAAAGCAGAGCTCCAAAGCTTCAGAGAAACACAATTAAATTAAAATAGTAAGTTTTATTATGATAAAGTTTACCTTGATTTAACTGTTTTATTTAGACTGCTTCAGAAATAAGTCTTAAAGTGTTTAGGTAGCTCATGACTTTTACCTAATTATGATAACCTTATGCTTTCATGAGATTTATTTTGATAAAATGATCTCAATTTTGATTTAATGATATGTTCTTAATATTTATTTAAATTATTGTAATAGCTGAAAAATATTTTATTTGTCATTAATTTATAGTTTTTACAGAACTATAGTTTCTGGTGGATTATAAAGATCTGAATTAATGGCGAAAAAACTCATCCTTATTTGCCTTTACTTGCCGTCTGAAACTTTATCTAATTTATGCGCTTCGTTGAATTTCTGACTGCTGCGAAACAACTTTACTGAATAAATTCGATATAGGCTTTCAAACTGTTTTTGAAAGTATTTTTAGCGGTTTATTTACGAAAATCCATTATTCTTTGTTTCTCGGGTATTTAAAGGTCTACTATTTTATTGCTAATTTTCTAAATTACTGAAAAGTATGAATTAATTAAAGGAAGAATATAATAACAAAAAAAATGTCCGGCTAGTCACTAAATTTTTGACCAAAATTTTCAAAAAAGAAAAGTTTGAAAAGCAAACGTTTCTGCGACTTTTCTATCGAAAATCTTCTAATTTTATTGTAGTTTTCCTCTACAGCAATTTTCAACGTAGTTTTATTTTTTTTTGAATGAAGACTGCTACAATACTTCTTCTACACTAAATATTTTTTATTCTTACTTGAATTATTTTTACACTACAAGGCTTGCTGGATAACAAAAAATAAGAACAATTTGTGGGAAAATTTTGAATTGATAAACTTGCTTTTACACAAAATTGACTTTTGAACGTTTTTTTTTTATTTTTATTTTTATTGAAAATATTGTTCGAATTGTCTTTATTTTCTGTTGTGCAGCAAGCCTTGCACTGAGAAAAGTCCCAAGAGAATAAAACAATATTGAGTCCAAAGAAATCGCAGTTTTCACTGTAAGAAAACTAACACTGTGTTAAAATAGAGCAGCGTGGGAAAGCTACCAAAAAATGGCGGATTTTTGATTGAAAACTCGCAGAAAAATTTGCATGTACAATAATTCTGGCAATTTTCGTTCCAAAATTTATTGTTAGTCAGACATTTTTTTGTGTTATGTATTCTTGACCAAATTAATTCCATATAATTTTTTTGTGAAAAATAGTGGTAAAAATGTGATTTAAATTATTATAAAAATATTTCAAGATAAATCAGTAAATTAGCTTTAAATTATTTGGCAAAGTTTCTATGGCCAGAGCTCCGAAGCATGAGATTTGGGAGGAAAAACATATTTATTAATTAGCAGTAATGTTTTGAGCAATTTCTAAAAATGTAATGTTTTTCATAAAAAATTTGAAAATGCTTGAAATTTTAAATGGAGCAATGATTGCTTGCATAAATACGTTGTGTGTGGTTTTTATTTAACAATCGCAATAAATATTGAAGGCATTTATTTTTTTTTTTTTGTAAAAAAAATTGTCATTCATAAAATAAGTGATAGAAACAGCTTGGACTGAAAATAATTCTTGAACACATTTTAAATTTAGTAAAAAAAGTTGACACATTTTAAAAAATGGAACATTTTCCAAAGAAATTTTAAAGTGCTTGAAACTTCAAATTGCAGTGATTGCTTACATAAATACGCAACGTGTGTTTTTATGTAATAATTGCAATAATATTTTAAAGGCATTTATATTTTTTTTGCAAAAAGTTTTTTCATCCATAATATAAGTGGCAGAAACAACTTGGATTGAATATAATTTTTCTACAAATTTTCAATTTAGAAAAAATATTACACAATTTGAAAACATAAAGTAAAATTATGTCTAATATTGCGTTTTACTGATTTTTTTAATTATAAAAAACAAGTAAAGTAAAGGAGTTATTTATATTAAAGGAGCACTGTCACAAATCAAATTCCTATAACGCCCGAACCGGACTGCTCCTTTAATACTGAACCGATTCAGCTGAAATTTAAAAATGTTGTAGCCTTGTAGTGGAGCACTCTAAATATCAAAGTTGAGTTAGGTAGGTTCAGTATTAAAGGAGCAGTCCGGTTCGGGCGTTATAGGAATTTGATTTGGGACAGTGCTCCTTTAAGGTTTATTTTTTCAGAGAGTTTTATATAAAAACAGTGTTATTTACGTATATTAAACACTTTTGTGAATTTATATAAATCTAAAATTGTTGCAATAGGTTAAATAAAAAAAAAGTTTAAATAATTATGTTTTTATTAGCACATTTATCTCAGAAATACGGATTTAGAGTCATTAAATCAGTTAATGAACATTATAAATCAAATCAAGTGAACAAATCTTAATAGGGTTTTGCAGAGAACGAATCTGTCCCTAGAAAACCTAACTTTAAAATTTTTTACTGTGATAAAATTTATAAAATTAAAATTATATTATATTATAAGTTAAACTAGCCTTGCAAAATGCTCTAAGAATAGAGCAGGAAAAAGGGGCGATTTTTCCCCGGGCGTATGTTTAGACAGAAAAGATGTGGACTAGTCTGAGATGGACATTAATGTGACTATACAAAATTTCATTTGGTTTGGCCAGCTGCTCACCTAAAATAAAATTTCTACCATACGATAATGAAGTTTGTTTATACTCATTGATAGCACATACAGCGCCTCTTTTCATTTTTTTAGTTTTGAGTAAAATGTCAATTGAAAAATTATACTCACAGGCAATCTTTGGACAACACAGAAATCGCCACTTTTTCAATTTGAAGGTTATATTATGTATGTATAAAAACAACTATTAGATTTTAAAACAGTGCGTTTCTCTCCTGTCAAAGATTGCTGTGAGTATAATTTTTAATTAATTTAATTTATCAAACTAAAAAAAATGCAACAGTGCTGTATCGATATAGATCAATGTATAAAACAAATCATTATCATATGGTCGAAATTTTTTTTATTTAGCTGAGCAGCTCGGCCAAACACAAATGCAAATTTTTCTAGTTAGTGCCCACATAATGTCCATCTCAGTTACTCGTCCACATCTTTTTCTGTCAACATACGCCCCGGAAAAAATCGCCCCCTTTTTCTTGCTCTCTCATTCTAGAGCATTTTTCTAGGCTAGTCTACCACTTTTTTTTGAATTAAATTAAAAAAATAGCCTAATAAACTAGTTTTCACGCTGCGCAATGAAAATATGTTTTACAATCATTCCGTTGCCGAGATATACTTTTTTAAAATAAAAAATAATAATTAGAAGATGATGAATATTAAATTACAAAATTTACCCACGTATGTTTATAATTATACAAGTTATTTCGGTGCAGTGGCGCCTCCAGACAAAGTTTACCTACGTTCTCTAAATATAGTTGGCGCGATGCCGTGCGCCAATAGATTGCAATTATAATTCTAAAATAAAAATAATAATAAAAAAAGATGATGAACATGAATTACAAAATTTACTCACGTTCTCTAAGTATAGTTGGCGCGGAGCGGTGGGTTAAATTGCAGTGTGACACCCCCGCACCACCGATGATTATCTACCGGCGCGTGGGGCTCCCGCGCCACCACGCATATTATTTTTTTTTAATAAAAAAAACTTTGAATTAATTTTGTCATCTGTAATGCAAGAATTAAAAAAATACTCTGTTGTTTTCGCCGATTTCCGCGCAGTTGAAGCAGATGGCGCTGGGAACTCGTTCCGTTTCTGCCACCAATTAAAACCGGTCTGCTTTTTTGTGCGGTTTTTATGAGGGGATATTGGTTGTCTGCTCTGTACAATCCTTATTGTTGCCAAAAGGCTGGTATTTTGCGGTTGGAAGTTTTTATTTGTCTATTTTTAAATTTTATATTTTGATCAATAAATCGATAACAAGAGCCTAAATCAAAAAAGTGCTTCCTAAGAAAGTTGCGTAATTCCTTCTTCTTTCTTATGAGCCCATGTTTATTTTTGATGAATCAGTAACGAATGAGGAATATCGCTTTTAAGGATGGAGCGTTGGAATAATAATAATAATAATAATAAGAAGAAGTTTCTGAATTTCGAAATTTACCCACGTTCTCTAATTATGGTTGGCGCGGGGCCACGGGGCTAAATCGCCCCCTGGCGCTCCCGCGCCACCCATGAAACAGACTTTGAACCCATAAAAATAGTTTTTTTTCTAGCTAGCTTTTATATTCCTTCTATTTTCTTATTTATATCTTAATATAATCTAAAACATTCTGCTTAAATTTGTATGGGCAAAACTAGAGTTTAGTTAATTTAGTACTAAAATATTGATTTCTAATGGAAAATAGGTTGTTAATTAAAACAAATACACCAAAAAAACCGCACATAATTTTTCAGTTAATTTATAATCGTAATAATGTAGAATTATTATTATTATCATAATAATCATTATTATAATAATGTAGAATTTAAACCACAGTTAACACGTAAACTTTCTGATATTTGCTTTTTTTGTGAAAAACTTTCAGCAAAATCCGTCCAGACTTGGTTTATTTAGATCAGTTTTTTTCGAACGACTAAAAAAATTTGAAGTAATATTTTGTATGTACACGAAAAAAAAAATTTAATTTCACTTCAGCTACAAAACCTATTATTTTGTACCGAGCCAAGCAATTTCTTGTGTGGCAGAAGATACTACAAAAAAAGTGGTTGTTTTTTTTTTTAAAAAATATAGGCACCTTGCACTGAAACGCAGTTTATACATAAAGTATGCAATATACATAAGCGTCACCATAATGGATAATTACCGTACTCCTACTTATCTTTCGTAGTATGCAGATCAACCGATCGAAATTTCGCGCGCTTTCTGTCGATTGATCTGCATACTACGAAAAAATAAGTAGGAGTACGGTAATTATCCATTATGGTGACACTTATGTATATTGCATACTTCATGTATAAACTGCGTTTCAGTGCAAGGTGCCTATTCATTTCTACTAATTATTGCCAGATTGTTTTTAAACCGTATATATATTTAGTATTTATATTTAGAGCCAGTACAGTCAGCAAGGTCATCGTCGAGGGGAATCCGTCGATTTTCAGTCCGTAAAGCAGGGTCTCTCCACGGGGATGAATTTTATCAAGCGGCGGTTCAGTTCCTCGGACTTGGACGGCGAGGGCGGATCCGACCCCGCGGCTCCCCCCGGAGTCTCGGCTGCTCCGCCGCAACCACCGCCGCGGGACGGACCTCCGCCGGCCCACGGGGGCAGATTGGACCATTCCGGTTTCAGTCTACAGGGACTCAGCAACAAAATGAGTTCCACCATCAGGTAATTTTGATTTTTAAATTTAGTTTAGGATCTAGGTCTAGGTCGGACCTTTACTTCTCGTAGTGAGGTGTGGATTAATATTGTTTTATATTGGCTTGTGATAATGTGATAATGGCCGTTTTGATCTGTATTAGTGTCATGGAATAAGTTCACTATCAGGTAACTAACTAACTTTCCTGGTTTATTAATCAAGCTTTTTCACAAACCGATATTCAGCAGATAACTTGGCGTATAGTTTTACAACAAATTCTACTACTAGCGCTTCCTTGTACGTAAAAAACTCTCAGCGAGTTTTTTAATCATTTTGCTTTTCATCGGGAGAGGTGCAGATTAATTTAGTTTAATATTGGTTTGCGATATTGATTGGCCGATTTAGATCTTTATTGGTTTCTAGGAATCAGCAGAAAACTGGTAAGTAAGGTCGGTACAACATCACCAATGATGTAATTTTAATTACTATCAAGTACATATCTTGGTTTGACGATTGGAGCAATTTTCTGCAAATCCACAATTTTTTACCAATTTTTTAAAAAAATTTTATGACTTTCATCGTACAGAAACTATTGTTTGCGTTTTAATCCTTTGTATATCTATTAGTTTTTATTTTTTATTTTGTGAGCGTCTGTTCTTTAATAGTTGTGTTGTTTTGTGTTTTTGTTTAAATGATTCTCCTTATTTTACAATCAATATTTAATTTTACATTCTTAAATTTTATACTTGATCAACTGTTGCTAGAACATCTTAATATTTCTGAAAATTTAATACAGTTTAAATGCTTCTTTCCACAAGATTTTGAGACCGTAAAAAATAAATATTTGAGAATATTATGTATATAAATACTTAATAGTTCGATATGGTTTATTTTTGTTTATGTTTATAATTTTCGCTTAATTCAAATTAATTGTCAGTTAGTGCGTACAATTCAAGTGCATTATTTTTCTTATTATACAATACAAAATATTTTATTTTATATAATATGATTCATTCATATAATTAAGCTATTCATAGGCTATAAAATTCTTTTATAGCACATTAGCGATGTACTTTAGTTATGTGCATAAATAAAGGTTTCTATATTGCCTTATTGAACTGAAGTTTAAAAACTATAGTTACTATTAATTAATGGGAATATCTAGGTGCTTCATGGTAATTTTAGCAAAGCATATGTTATTAATTTAGCAATGCGTTGATGGTGTCTTAACGTCATTAATTATATTTAAAATAATACAAAACGACGTCTTTATATTTTCAACTTAATTTTTCGATTTCTGATAATGTACACTGAATAAAATAAAAACAAATGCACTAATAGATGTCACTTGGGTTTCTCTGCGTGTAGTTTTTTCAACCGTAGCTTTTATATAATCTGAAAGAATACATTTAAAATAAATTATAGTTTAAATTTTTAAAAATTTATAATTCGTTTTAATCTTTTATTTCAATAGGTAAAAAAAGACAAACAAAAAGTAGATTGTTTGCTTTAAATATACATTTACGAATTTTTAAAAATTACATTAAATTTTATTGGCAAAAAACTTAAAGGCTGGTTCATACTTATGACAAAACGTCCTTTGGACAAAATCCAAAAGACAATTTTAGAAAAGCCCAAACGTCCTTTGGACAAGCTAATCCTTTGGACTTTTTCCTTTGGACAAACAAGTAATGCTACTTAGAATTTGTCCTTTGGACAAAGTCCAAAGGACAAAAAGTATGAACAAGTCCTTTGAATTTTGTCCATTGGATTTTGTCCTTTGAACAAAGTCAAAAGGACGTTTTTACGCTGTATTTGTCCTTTGGACAAATTCCAAAGGACTTTTGTCTTTTGGACTTTGCCCAAAGGACGTTTTGTCATAAGTATAAACCAGCTTTAAGTCTTAAAGCTTAAATCTTTTTTTGAAATTAAGATTATGTCAGTAAACACTTTCTGCCTGTTTTATATATGCATTTTTTTGTTTCTTAAACACTAAACAGAATTGTATACTGGTAATCAATTAACAATTAAATTATGACGTTTGTTTTGTTTGTTTTTATGATATTTGTTTTTGAGTAAAATATTTTGTAGCACTCAGTTACATGAAAAGTGTTAAGGTCTGTTTTAACGTTTGAATTCTTAGAAATTTTAAAAATGTTTTCATAAAAATCAAGCTTGAATTACCTCGTTTAAATAGTCTTCAAAAAAATAAGTAACTTAATTTAGGACATTGTTTTAATTCATTTAATTTTTATAACTCGTTCAATTAATGTCAAAATTTTCTTTGAAGGTACTGCAGAGCATGCTTTTATGGAATTTATGAAACATAAATGATTTATAATGGTATTTATTGTTTTGTGTTAGCTTCAAAGTTTTATTTCAAAGTGGCCGAAATCTTGGCCAAAAGCTTTAATTCCAGACACCTTAATAAAAAATTTAGTAAAAATTAGCAGTAAGCGCACTTAAAAAACAAAAACAATTAAACATCGAATACCAGTTTTAAACTGGTTGTATTCCAAAAAAAAAAACACGCTAAAACCCTGCGCCCTAAAAACAACAAGCTTTTAAGGTGTAAAACGTACTTAAAAAGGTTTTTTATTGATTGTCGCATGTGCAATACTCGTAATAGGTATTCAAATTTCTAATGGCGTTTTAATTTATAACCTTAATACATATAACCAGTCATTTTATTATGTTGAAAATTAACATTTGAAAAACTCAGGTAAAGATTCAAATCAAACAAAGATTATTTTAATTATTTTGAGATTTTTTTATTTAATAATAATGAATTTAATTTGAAAACAATGAGCAACTTAAATTGTAAAATCACAATATCAAAAAGTTTCAAATTAAATAAAACGTAGTTTATCTACAGCAAAAAAACGTGACCGAAATAAACCTTCTTTACTATGATATTTTTTACGAAAGAACGAATGAGGGAATAATTATCAACTTTTAAATAGTTGTCATCAAGAGTTTTTACAATTAAATAAATATAGTTTCAATGTGCTTTATAAATTAAATTTAAATTTGTGACAATTTAAAAATAAATCTATATATAAATAGACGTAATGTCTGTGTGTGTGTGTGTGTGTGTGTGAGTCTGTGTGTGTGTGTGTGTGTGTGTGTGTGTGTGTGTGTGTGTGTGTGTGTGTGTGTGTGTGTGTCTGTCTGTGAGTCTGTGTGTTCCCTAACTCCTCCCTAACCACCCTACGGATTAAGGTGAATAAGGTATCGTTGGAAAGCTTATACCCCAGGGAATGTCGTAAGGGGGTTGAAATTTTGAAACAGCTTACATGGACATCTTTATACTGGACAACGCGTTTTCACCATAGGGGGGACCCTATGGATTTTGGAACCTAAAAAAATTTTTGACTCAGAATTGGCTCAAACTTATTGAAAAGAGTAATTAGGCAATTTAAAGCCAGAATATCATGATTTTTGAAAAAATGAACATGGACATCTTTATACTGGGCAACGTTTTCTTTTCATTAAAGAAGAAAATTACCTTGCTCACCAACCACAAAAGGGATTGGGCTAAATGAGATATCATTGCAAAGCTTACGGTCGGGAGAATGTCATAAAGAGATTGAAATTTAGAAAAAAATTTGCATGGACATCTTTAGCCTGGACAAAACATTTTCACAAAAAGGAAAAACCTATGGATTTTGGAAAGTGAAAATTTTTTGTCTTTGAATTGGCTCAAACTTATTAATAAGAGTAATTATCCAATGTAAAACCAAAATTTCATGTTTTTTGGTAAGATTAACATGGACATCTTAATGCTGGACAACGTTTTTTCACTAAAAAGAGGAACGACCTTTCTCCCCAACCAGCGAAATGGGAGATTGAGATTGGGGTAAATGAGATATCATTGCAAAGCTTTCAGACAGGGGAATGTCATAAAGGGGTTAAAATTAAAAAAAATTGCATGGACATTTTTCGGTTGGACAACACATTTTCACAAAAACAGGGCCCTATGGACTTTGAAAGCTGAAAAATTTTTTATCTTCGAATTGGTTCAAACTTATTGGTAAGAGTAATTTGCCAATGTAAAGCCAGAATATCATGTTTTTTAAAAAATGAACATGAACATCTTTATGATGGACAACGTTTTTTCACTAAAACAAAGAATGACCTTTCTCCTTAACCACAAAAAGGATTGGGCTAAATAAGATATCATTGCAAAGCTTCAATTTCACGGAATGTCATAAAAGGGTTGAATTTTTTCAAAAAATAAATAACAAGGACATCTTTATGCTGAACAACGCATTTTCGTCAAAAGGGAGGACCCTTCTTCTCAACCACAAAACGAATTGGGCTAAATGAAATTGCAAAGCTTGCAGTCTGGCGAATGTCATAGATGGGTTGAAATTTTAAAAAAAATAACATGGACATCTTTATACTGGACAACATATTAATGCCAAAGAGGGAAAGACCTTCTTCCTCAATCACCAAAAAGATTGGGGTAAATGAAATAATATGGGTAAAACTTACAGTTCAGGAAGCATCATAAGGGGGTTGAAATTAGTAAAAAATTAACATGGACATCTTTATGCAGGACAAAATATTTTCACCAAACGAGGGAAAGACCCTTCTTCCCAACGACAAAATAGAGTGCGGATTAACTGATGTATCATTGTAAAGCTTACAGTCATGGGAATGGCATAGAAGGGTTGAATTTTGAAAAAAAGTAAGTAAATATAAAAAATTCCGGAAAAATTAT
>JASAMX010025844.1:25000-45268 GCA_030248175.1 Microlaimidae sp. YZB2_3
AAACCCAATGGTTACCATTTTTACAACCCCTAATGTACTTCCAAAAATTTTTAGGGGTACGTTAGGAGTTGTAAAAATGGTAACCATTGGGTGAATTGAAATTTATATTTTTGAGATCAGCGTGACGAAAAGTTTAATATGAGTATAAACTGGATGGTATTTAATAAAATTTATAAAAATGACCCCCTAAAAATTTTTGGGGGTACATTATCGTTTGTAAAAGTGGTAACCATTGGGTGAATCGAGTTAAAAATAATTTTTTGACCTCAGCGTGTCGAGAGCTTTGATATGAGTACATTGATGGGTACAGAATTGGGTAACCACTGAACAAAATTTAATAAACCATATATTTTTAAAATGTTTCATATGAGTATAAACACGTCACTTAAAATGAAAAAATGACAAAATTACCATTTTTCAAGTTTGTGAGTATTTGAGGGTATGTAGCCGGGTAAATATAAAAAAATTTTAACCTAAAATTAATATTTTTGCAATCAGCACGCATAGAGCTTTCAAACGAATATAAACACGACTTATAAATAATAATAAAAAAATCACCCCTTACTAATTTTGGGGGTACAAAGGGGTCTGTATTTTGGTTACCCGACCATTTAGAGCAAATTTTGTTATGTTATTGTTATATTTTTGAATGCAGCACGCTGAGAGTTTAAAATGATATATTACTTGCCTATGTTAAAAGTTAAATTTTTAAGGGACACCCATTGCAGTGCCTTAGGGGATAAATTTTTTTGACTGTCACCAAAATATAGAGTATAAAATTTCGCATAAATTCCCCGGTCTCAAACTTATGGCTCAAACAGTTTTTGACCATTATGCCAAAAAGTGCACTTGCTACCCCCCTACAAAGAATTTTAGCGAAAATTGTTAAATTGACCCCCTTTAACCTCTCGGGGTACTCGACCCAGGTAGGTTACCCCCAACAAATTATATATTTTTGAGCTTAGGAAAATATGGACAATCTGCACAAAAATTTTCAGACGTAAAGACTCGTATGGTAAAAAGTTAAAAATTTGGCTGAAAAAAATTGCTCCTAAATTTGGGGGTTTGGGGGCTAACACCCCAAAATTTAAAAAAAAAAATTGTTTTCAAGAGGTAGCCAAAAATTCAAGGACCTTAAGGTCTCTCCGGACAGTTTTTATTGCAGAGCATTCAGTTGTAAACCAATTGCAATAAAGAGCAAAAATTACCCATTTTTATTTACACACAATTTATTTTTGAATTTACTTTTGGTTATTATAATACTTTAAGATATTCAAACGAGAATCAACTAATTGGCGAAAACACAATATGTTTTGTTTATAAACGGATATTTTTTGTATTATGTGAATAAATTTTTAAAATTAAAAAATATTATTTAAAGAAGAAAAAAATTTATGGCCAAATAATGTTAGATGTCAAATTCAATTGGGTTCCAAAATCCTACGCTAGTCAAATTATGCCACTGCCACAATCATGGGGAAATTATGAAGTTGAAAAGCGATTTATAAACCATCTTTGAAAAAAGTCGATAAAAACGATGTTATAGAATTATTTATGCGTTAAAAAATACAAATAATATTACGGCCTTCCAAAATTATAAATTTCAATAGAAATATATTATCTGGAGCTTTAAATTTTACCAAATGAAATTAAATTGAAAGTTTTACGAAATTTTGAAAAAGTTAATCCTATCTTTTCACGGAAAATTTTATTAAACCATAAATACAACAATATTTCAATTAATTTTTACGTACGAAAGAGGATAACTGTGTCTTATTTGGAAAGTATTTTTAAATAAAGAGTGTGCAGAAAAGATTTTTAAGGGTTTTAAAAAAAGTTTCAGTGCAATTTGATTTTTAATATCAATTCAATTACTGATGCATAATATAACGAATGTTCAGTTTCTAATCGTGATATTTCTGCCTCTTTTAACATTCATATAAATTTTTTAGTGAAAAATATGATGCAATTTCACTGAATATTGTATGAAATGTCCTGATTTTCCATACTTAAGAAAACTTCTTGGAGACCTTAAATGAGATATTTGCATAATTGATCGAAACGCGTTCAAAAGTTATAAGAGCTTCAGCGAAAATGTTTTTGTGACAATTTTCTCAGTATCGCTAAAAAACCAGAATAAATACACTACAAATTAGTATACTGAACCTTTAAAACTTTTTTTCTTAAATAAATAATCATGATTAAAGAGAAATAAAAAAAGTTTTAAAAAGTCTGTTAAGGAAAAAAATCTGTTCGCAGGCTTTTCCGCTTTTTCGGCAGCTTTCCGTAATCAATTACGCCAACTCCTTATTTGTTTTCTCTTTTATTGATATATCTCAATCTTGTTTTGCGCTCTCTTTTTACTATATTATATATACATATTCCATGTATAGTTACGCATTGTTTTTGGGCTTCAAAACAACTTCCCATTTATAACAGCAGCCACGCAATTATTCAGAAAACTTTTTCACCCTGAAATAAGAAAAAACAATTCTTCAAATTATTTTAAAATTTCTGATTAGATTTTTGATCTTATCTCCTAATAAAAATATGCTGATGTGACGCAAGTATTTTGTTAAAAATATAAAAATAGGTTGTCTATATGCGTTAGTCAATCTAAATTTATATAACTTTAAATAAGGAGGAGGTTTTACAGTAGCTAAGCCTAAAATTTTGTGTTATAAGTTGTTATGATGATGTTTTTGGTAGAGAAGCAGCGATTTTATAAGTTATCAAGTTCCGGAGCTGAAGAAATATTTAGGGAAAATTTTTTAAACGGACATTAGCCTACGCACGACGCGTCCAAACATATCATGCATTTCACTCATTGTTCATACTCACGGAATATCATATCGGAATATAGAAGTCAGTACTCCAAATGATCGGGTTTTTTAAAACTTACTTTATACTGATGAAACTGAACTAAAAAATTTCCCGTGTTTTCTCAACAGTCTTTCAAAAAATATTTTAACTATCCGATAAAAACTCGTCGAAATATATTGCAGTTAAAAAATCACCAAAAAACTTTGGAAATCTCAGTTAAAACCCTTTTTAAACCAAAATTTGCTTAAGTTTTTTTTGAATTATAATAATAATTTGCATTATATTAACTATATTAGAAACTGTGATCCTCAAAAACACAACAATTACACCATACTGTATTTAAAACCTGGATTTCAAAAATATACATCGAACCGTTTTTGTGTTCTATAAATCAAAGTTTCCAATGTTTCACGTTATTTTTGTGAAGTGAGAATTATCTTATGCTAATTTTATTTGTAAAAAATGGGTTTAAATAAGCTTTTTGGTCATTTTTAAACAGTACTATCTCAACGATTTTTTATTGGATGTAAAAATTAGAATATTTCTGAAAAGCTTATTTGTTTTACCAGTTAAAAACGAGTTTTAAAAACCTGATCATTTGAAGGACATTATAAAATAATTTTATTTCGTAATAATTTAAAAAGTACTAATTCTAAATTTATTTTAATTGGTTGAATAGTAAGATTTAGGTGGTTGGAGCCCAAGGAACTTAAAGTTTTTGGACGGATCCAAGTTTCTTTCTTACTACTTCAAAAACCTCGTACTAATTAATTACACGATCAAATCAATTGAAAATCAGGATAACATTAACTTTTAGTTAAATTAAAAATATGCCAAAAAATTTTTTTAGAAACTCAGATTACTTTAATGTTTTTGTTTAATTTAAAATTTGCTTTAGTTTCTTAAACAGTCACGCCTTAAATTTATCCCGAGAGAAAACTTTTATATTTTAGTATTGGCTAGTAAAGTCCCTTTTACGACTTTTTACCGGCTTGATGCTTCATTGATTCACTAGAATATAAAAGTTTATATTTATCTTGTTTACGCATAGAATTCCTCTATCAGACTTTTCATTGATTCTTTTAATTTTTAATAAAAAATAATATATTTTAGACAGTGCGTGTGAAACTAGTTTAAATATGTTTTGAAAAAAAATTATAAAAATATAGATTTGAAAGAAGAAATTTGACATTTTGATTCCAAAAACTTTAAAAAAAATTTGGTTACTCCCTGAAACATGGAATTGAAACTTATATTTTATTTGTGTTTTGTTTGTGTGCTGTTGGGTTGTCTTTTGCATTTTGTTCCTTGCTCCCTGTTAAGTGTGAACAAAGTATGAATCAAGATTACACGGTTCATATTTGGTTTAAATTACATCTGATGACAAAAGTCTATAAAAATCTAAAGTTAAAAGTCGAAGGAAAATATTCGACGGCTATGGTTTTCTTTAAATTTTTAGTTTTTGGAACTTGGAACCAAAGGAAGTGAAGCTAGGTCTTGGAGCCGAAAATAGGGTACTCCAAGCGAAAGTGAGCCGAAAGCTTGAAATCAATAAAGGTTATTCCAAAGCTTAAGCCTAAACCTAAACCTAACTCCAAACCAATTTTTTACATTTGGCTCCAAAATATCAACTTTACGAGTGCAAATTCCTTAAAATTTACGAAAACTCTACGTGCCTTCGTTATGGCCAATATTTATAGTATTTTTGAATGGACATTTTGGACAATTTTGGAGTTTTCTTATAGGTTGGGTTATATTTTGTCCAAAACACAAATCCCGAAAACGACAAAAATCCAAAAAACGCCAATTTCGTTCCAAACCAGTAATTCGAATTTTGTTTGTTTTTTTTTACTTCATTAGAAGTATAATTCAGGATTTAAAGCTAACGTTTCAATATTGCGTATTCTTCTAAAATTAAATACATTAGAATTTTATAACTTAAAATAAGCCTTTTCAATATTCAATAATTTTAAAATTATGTATTCCCCTGTAAAGTCAAAAAGACTATAGTTAAAATCCTTCAGGATGAAATTCAGGGCGTAACCGCTCGCCGTCAGGAAGAAATAAACAATGAACGCTTAAGAATAAAAATAATAAAAAAAAGTTTTCAAAGATGATGTAACCAATTGTTATTAAGTTGCGTCAGGTGTTTCTTTCCACGTGATATTTTCTTCAAAAACGAGTGGTTACTTTATCACCTAGTCATTTTCACCCTGATAGAATTCATCTTTAATTTCGTTATTTTTTAATTTTAAAACGACTTTCTAATTTTTATTAATAACATAACAGTTTTAATATGATGCCTAATGATTTTTTAAAGAAAAAGTAGCTTGTGTCAGCCATACGACTGACAAAAAATTTCTCCGGTATTTTTCAGTTTCATATTTGTTAATTTTTTTCCAAATTCAACCTTTCTATGATCATACCTGTACTGTAAGCTTTGCAATGATACCTCATTTAGTCCAATCTGTTTTGTGGTTCGGAAGGAGGGTTCCTTCGCCGGTTTGATGAAAACCCGTTGTAAAGCATAACAATGTCCATGTTAATTTGAAATAATTGCAACCCTCTTATTATATTTCTTGAACAATAAGCTTTCCAAGGATATCTCATTAAACTCAATCCCTTTCTTGTAGTTGGGAAGAAGAGTTCATCCTGGTTTGGTGAAAATGCGTTCGTTTAATTTTTTTCAAACAGTAAACCTATTTATGACATTTACCGGACTGTAAGTAAGCTTTGAAATGATATCCCATTGAGCAAAATGGGTTTTGTGCTTGGAGAGAACGGTTTCTCCCTTTTTGGTGAAAATGCATTGTCCATCATAAAAATTTGGTTGAGTTTCGTTATCTTGTTATCTATTTTACAAAAAATATAGTAGCATTAATTTTTCGTTAGCAACAAACAAATAACCGAGACACAAATTTTATTATTTAATCTATCAATCTTTTTATTTTGGATAAGCGCCAATCTTTTTTTTTTAATAATGCAAGTTTAGTAAATATATTTCATGTTATAATATGTTTATCTTAATTGCTATTGATTGTTTTTTACATTCTGTAATCAGAGTAAATTTAATTGTGTCCAAAACGGCTTTGTGCTAATTTCTTTATAAAATTTCTGTTCCTATAACCATAAACAAGTAATTGAAGCAGCGACACACGAATCACGGCATTGATTGAGCAACCAAAATTTCCTGGCCTTATGGTGTCTCATGTTTTGATATGACTGTGGCTTGCTACAGACTAGTTCTGAATAAGGGTTTTTTAGTGTAGGAAGAGGGTACAATGTCTACTTGCGCCAATCATATGTAGGGGGAAAATTGAGAAACGGCGAGTAAACTAATACTTTTTAAGTTTAAAAATATTTCAATTATTTATTGTTCAAAATCTTGACCCTTTCCCTTCAAAATTTCTTAAACACTTCTTAATATTACAGAAGCAAAGACATTTTTGGGATTTTTAGTTTTTTGCCGCTTCGTAGGTACGGCGCTGCTGGCGCGCTTGGTTCCCAGTTTTTTAATGTTTCAATTACAGAAAATGCTTCTATTTAAAAGTTTTGAACGGACTTTTTAAAATTAATTTTTAAATTTTGAATAGTTTTACAACCAGAACATTAAAAAAATCTATGTAGGCTTGAAATTAGTTTTAAAACATAAATTTTAACTTTATTTTTGTTAATTCGAAATCATTGTTCACGAAAATATTATTTTAGTGATGATTTCTAACTATTTTGACGTTTAATTAATTAACCAAAACTTATTTAGCACAAACTGATATATTAAAGCAGTTCAACATAGTGAAACATATAATCGTTTAGCAATTTTAATTATATGTAAGTTTAAATTAAAGAAACTAAGAAAACTAGGATTTTTTTAAATTTTATGTTTTTCTTTTTGCACCCTCTCTCGCACAGTAAAAGACGTTTATTCAGAACTAGTCTATAGTCAAAAATTTTTACCTATAACTGTGTGTTTTAATTAATTATACAGTGTTTAGTATTTTATTATTTGTCAAAAACATTTTCAATTTAATTGGAAAAAACAGGTTGTTGGAACGAAATCCACACTACTTTAATATTTGCTAAATAATAAAATAACACTAAAAAATAACACTAAAAATAAACACTAAAAACTGCTATAAATATTCTAAATATACAGTACAAAAACGCAGACAAAATTTAGAAACACTGGTAAACAGTGTTTCGAGCTTTGTGTAAAATATATACAACGTATAACTTAAATTTTTCACTGAAGTTATATTGCTTTAATTATTATTTTTTATAATTGAAAAATGATTAAGAATGCAAAAAAGTAAAACAATGTTCGACTGTGTATTAAACAGTGGTTTCAATTATATGTTATGCAATCCACAATGTAGATTTTTCATCGGGTAAATAATATGTATCTTTATCAATATCTATTACGATTTCTGGAATAATTTATAGCTTGTTAAATAATCTGTATAAAAGATTTTCTACATAATATTATTGAATATCCCACGCTTTTTTATTTCCAACGTGTTGATTACTCCAAATATTAACAAATTTCGATTTGAAAACAAAAAACATTCAAACAAAAAAATATTTGTACTACGATCTGTAGAATTATTCATAGTTTGTTGAATACTTTACATAAAAGTTTTCCACATACTGTGAAATGTGCCACATTTTTTCTAACATGTGGATCATTCCACATATCGTAGTAGAAATTACTTCATTTGAATTGTCCATATAGGTATATTATATAAGTGTTTATTGCAAGGTTTAAAATATAAAACACAAAAAGTGACACAAACCCATTACTGGTAAATATAATCTAATTTTTTAAATTATTTAAAAATAAGTATAAAAGTGTTTATTGCACAGGTTTAGAATATAAAACACAAAAAGTGCAACACAAAACCATTACTGGTAAATATAATCTAATTTTTTTAAATTATCATAAATGTTTACACAATTTTTTGCGAAATAATTTTATCGAGAATAATAGATTGTCTGGTGAGGAGTTCCAATATTTTATAACTCTATTTAAGAAAAAATATTTGCAGATATTCAGCCCATATCTAGTGCCTTTTCATTTCATTTCATTACTTCTTGTTTTATTTATATTGCTTAATTCAAAAAATTCATTTCTATCAACATCAACTAAGTTATGCATAATCTTAAAACACAATTAAATCATTTGTATACCTCCGTTTCTCCAAAGAATCTAAACACAATTTTTTAGTCGATTCTCATAACTAACTGCTGGAAATGAACAAAGTTTGTACAAACGACGGGTAAATACTCTTTGAACACGTTCAATGTATTCACTATCTTTTTTCAAAAAAGGAGACCATACAAATGTTTCAAATTCCACAAGTGAATTCACACATATCTGAATCGTTCGCATATTAAAAGCTATCTAAAAAATTTTAATTTACCAAATCATTGAAAAAAGCAATATAACAACGAATTCAAATTTAAAATAAAACATTTATATTTTTTCAGCTAACTGAAAATAATATGTAACACATTTGACTGTTACGTTTTTATACTGAGGCACTTTATAAATATGATGCACTGGTCAAATGGATACGTTAAATAATTTTGCTATAATTGTTCAGAGCAAGTTTCAAAAAGTAACCTTTTTGTGAGCCATGGCTATATAAAACTTCAAGCGCCGAAATTTTGTTAAAACAGTTGTTGCAGTTTATTTTTTTAACAACGCTTGAGTCAACTTTGATATGATGGCGCCCTGTTGCTCTAAAAAATAAAGAAGTCATGACTTGCAAAACATTACAAATATTTGTTTTGCACCGAAAATTTTTTGAGCCAAATGATACATTTATAATGAAAACCACGAAATCAAAAGTAATTTGGAAATTTGTTCCGCTAACTTAGATAAATATATACCTCTTTTTTTAAATTTTAATTAAATTAATTTTATTATGTTTAAAAATATTATTCATTTCAAAAGTAACATTAAATTTGAGACTTTCTATCATTTGTTACTAAAATGTAGGCAAATAAATCTATTTCCATTTGAAAATATCTGCTTTTTAGCTACAAATTGTACTGCAAAAAAATAGCGAATTAAATAAATAAAAGTCCGCTTTTGAACCATTTCTGGTGTAGTTAATCATTTGTGGCTGAAGCAAAATCGAACTGCTTTGGTATGCTAACCGCATAAAAGGAAGAACACAACGCGCTTAGCACGGATTCGATCGAATTTACGATTTTCGTCTCTTTCTTTTTAGATTAATAGAGTAATAGTGCGTCTACACTAATATGAATAACACATTCCGTGAAAAAAATACGAATATGGTTACATTATTTTGCTCTGACTGGGGTTAGCCATAATTTTTGCACATTTTTCTTAGTCTTGTTTTTTCTGCCTGCTTTTTTATCTACATATGAAAACCTCTATGTCTTTTTGTCTTACCATTTTGTTGTGATAAAATAGTATATCTTTTTTAAATAGGAAAAGTTTAAACGAAAAAAAAACCTGAACTTGAGCCGTAAATAACAGCGTACCAAAGCTTTAAGTGTATTTTTAGGCTTAGAATTTAATGTCTTCAAGCAAGGGACTTCAATTTCCCAATTTATAACTTCAATTTCCAATGTTTTTTCGAATCCAAGTTCTCGAAATCAGAAACTGCATTGTATTTCTTTGTAAATAAATTTTGAAAAATATCATCTTACATTTTTAATATGTTTTAATATGCCGGTGCAAGCTGAGTCCGTTGAAAATAATTATTTGCCACCTCGGCCCGCTACCAGAAACTTTATGCAAACCTATGGAATGCAAGTTCAAAGGTAAGGATGGTATTAGTTTTTAAAATTTAATCAATGTCGAACGATCGTTAAATAATCAAAGAGATTTTTTTGTTCATGCGGGTTTGTTTTTATTTTGTTAATTATTTAATGCACTGAATTTTGATTTGATAGAATAGGCACCTTGCACTGAAACTGAGTTTATACATGAAGTATGCAATATACATAGTTGTCACCATAATGGATAATTACCGTACTCCTACTTATCTTTTCGTAGTATGCAGATAATACGATCGAAATTTCGCGCGCTTTTGAGGGTTGATCTGCATACTACGAAAAGATAAGTAGGAGATACGGTAATTTTGCGCGCTTTCTATCGGTTGTTCTGCATACTACGAAAAGATAAGTAGGAGTACGGTAATTATCCATTATGGTGACACTTATGTATATTGCATACTTCATGTATAAACTCCGTTTCAGTGCAAGGTGCCTATAGGAATAAACTTAAATCTGTACACAAGTGTTCAAATCTGGGCACTGTACGTGTGCAGAAACTTGCATAGAACGTGCCGATTTTCGGCACCAGTGTGTTGGCAGATTCCGCGTCTTTTTGCAATGAGAATATAACTAAAGTTAGTAGCGAATTTCACGTAATAAATAATTTGATTTCGGTGATGTTTCATTCGCATGGACATGGGTTCCGCGCATCTGAGTTCAGTATTTTCTTGCGCGTTTTTCCAACGAACCTTCCAGACCTCAATATGACTTACGTGATATAAGGATTGACATTTGAAAATTTTGGATTGACATTGGTCTGCATATTATGTAGCATGGTTTGGACTAATTTACGAAAATGCGAAATTTTTTTTGTTATTTAGGACGTTTTTTGTTAAATTATTTATAATTGTTAAACGTGCAGCCTTTAAAACACCTCAAAATTTGAATTAAAACCATATGAAAACTCAAAGAATAATTTTTTTTTAAATATTCGAGATAAAATTTTTGACAAATAAATATTATAATCAATATATTTCAATATCACACAAACATCATCCTTGATCAAATCTTTCATTTATCATTTTGAAGTTAAGTAGAATGTATGTGGAGAATGGCGTAATCTTTTATTAGTTTTGTATCGGCTTAAGTCCTTAAGCCGTTATTAAGGCAATATATATTTATTAGGATTGCATTAATAAATACAAACCCAAAAAAATATCAAAAACAAAAATAAAATTAAAATTAAAAACTCTCGTGACAAAAGTTTGTGGGAAAAAATTTTTGTACTAATCTTGATTGTATTTTTTTCTTCCGTTAGGACGTGTCTGCACTCATTTTTTGTTAAGGTGTCACCTTTTGGTTTAAATCAATTTTTTTTCCAGCTAAAAATAATACCAAAAACTATATTTACGGTTCAATTATATCTGGCTGACCTCGTCAGTTTGTATTAAAGACGGGAAAAAACCAATTAAAATTGTGCGTTTATTACGTTTAAAAAAACAAATAAGAATGCATAATTTTTTGTAATTTCCAAATTTTCACAAAATATACAATTATTAGTCATTAATATCCTTTTAAAAAATTAAATTTTTGTTCCAAATTGAATAATTTGATACATAATTGTCAAACTATGGTATTTAATCTTTAATATTAAACCGTTTTTTCTGAAAATTTTATATAATGCTCACATGAGCTGATTATTTATAGAACAAACTTATTTTACTGGATAAAAATAAAATATAAAATTATACAACAAACAAGACATAGAAGATAAATGTAGTGCAATTTTTTTTTTTTTTTTTTTTTTAATTTTTTTTTTTTTTTTTTTTTTTTTTTTTTTTTTTTTTTTTTTTTTTTTTAATTAAATTCTAAGCCTAAAAATACACTTAAAGCTTTGGTACGCTGTTATTTACGGCTCAAGTTCAGGTTTTTTTTCGTTTAAAGTTTTCCTATATAAAAAAGATATACTATTTTATCACAACAAAATGGTAAGACAAAAAGACATAGAGGTTTTCATATGTAGATAAAAAAGCAGGCAGAAAAAACAAGGCTGAGAAAAATGTGCAAAAATTATGGCTAACCCCAGTCAGAGCAAAATAATGTAACCATATTCGTATTTTTTTCACGGAATGTGTTATTCATATTAGTGTAGACGCACTATTACTCTATTAATCTAAAAAGAAAGAGACGAAAATCGTAAATTGGTCGAATCCGTGCTAAGCGCGTTGTGTTCTTCCTTTTATGCGGTTAGCATACAAAGAGCATTCAGATTTTGCTTCAGCCACAAATGATTAACTACACCAGAAATGGTTCAAAAGCGGACTTTTATTTATTTAATTCGCTATTTTTTTGCAGTACAATTTTTAGCTAAAAAGCAGATATTTTCAAATGGAAATAGATTTATTTGCCTACATTTTCATAACAAATAATAAAAAGTCTCAAATTTAATGTTACTTTTGAAATGAATAATATTTTTAAACATAATTAAATTTAATTTAATTAAAATTTAAAAAAAGAGGTATACATTTATCTAAGTTAGCGGAACAAATTTCCAAATTACTTTTGATTTCGTGGTTTTCATTATAAATGTATCATTTGGCTCAAAAAATTTTCGGTGCAAAACAAATATTTGTAATGTTTTGCAAGTCATGACTTCTTTATTTTTAAGCAACAGGGGCACCATCATATCAAAGTTGACTCAAGCGTTGTTAAAAAAATAAACTGCAACAACTGTTTTAACAAAATTTCGGCGCTTGAAGTTTTATATAGCCATGGCTCACAAAAAAGGTTACTTTTTTTAAAACTTGTTTTGAACAATTATAGCAAAATTATTTAACGTATCCATTTGACCAGTGCATCATATTTATAAAATGCCTCAGTATAAAAACGTAACAGTCAAATGTGTTACATATTATTTTCAGTTAGCTGAAAAAATATAAATGTTTTATTTTAAATTTGAATTCGTTGTTATATTGCTTTTTTCAATGATTTGGTAAATTAAAATATTTTAGATAGCTTTTAATATGCGAACGATTCAGATATGTGTGAATTCACTTGTGGAATTTGAAACATTTGTATGGTCTCCTTTTTTGAAAAAAGATAGTGAATACATTGAACGTGTTCAAAGAGTATTTACCCGTCGTTTGTACAAACTTTGTTCATTTCCAGCAGTTAGTTATGAGAATCGACTAAAAAATTGTGTTTAGATTCTTTGGAGAAAAGGAGGTATACAAATGAATTTAATTGTGTTTTAAGATTATGCATAACTTAGTTGATGTTGATAGAAATGAATTTTTTGAATTAAGCAATATAAATAAAACAAGAAGTAATGAAATGAAATGAAAAGGCACTAGATATGGGCTGAATATCTGCAAATATTTTTTCTTAAATAGAGTTATAAAATATTGGAACTCCTCACCAGACAATCTATTATTCTCGATAAAATTATTTCGCAAAAAATTGTGTAAACATTTATGATAATTTAAAAAAATTAGATTATATTTACCAGTAATGGTTTTGTGTTGCACTTTTTGTGTTTTATATTTTAAACCTGTGCAATAAACACTTTTATACTTATTTTATGATAATTTAAAAAAATTAGATTATATTTACCAGTAATGGTTTTGTGTTGCACTTTTTGTGTTTTATATTTTAAACCTGTGCAATAAACACTTTTATACTTATACTTATATGGACGAAACAAAAAAACACATTCAAATGAAGTAATTTCTACTACGATATGTGGAATGATCCACATGTTAGAAAAAATGTGGCACATTTCACAGTATGTGGAAAACTTTTATGTAAAGTATTCAACAAACTATGAATAATTCTACAGATCGTAGTACAAATATTTATTTTTTTGTTTGAATGTTTTTTGTTTTCAAATCGAAATTTGTTAATATTTGGAGTAATCAACACGATGGAAATAAAAAAGCGTGGGATATTCAATAATATTATGTAGAAAATCTTTTATACAGATTATTTAACAAGCTATAAATTATTCCAGAAATCGTAATAGATATTGACAAAGATACATATTATTTACCCGATGAAAAATCTACATTGTGGATTGCATAACATATAATTAGAACCACTGTTTAATACACAGTCGAACATTGTTTTACTTTTTTGCATTCTTAATCATTTTTCAATTATAAAAAATAATAATTAAAGCAATATAACTTCAGTGAAAAATTTAATTTATACGTTGTATATATTTTACACAAAGCTCAAAACACTGTTTACCAGTGTTTCTAAATTTTGTCTGCGTTTTTGTACTGTATATTTAGAATATTTTATAGCAGTTTTTAGTGTTTATTTTTAGTGTTATTTTTTAGTGTTATTTTATTATTTAGCAAATATTAAAGTAGTGTGGATTTCGTTCCAACAACCTGTTTTTTTAAATTAAATTGAAAGTGTTTTTGACAAATAATAAAATACTAAACACTGTATAATTAATTAAAACACACAGTTATAGGTAAAAATTTTTGACTATAGACTAGTTCTGAATAAACTTCTTTTTATATACAAGAGAGGGTGCAAAAAGAAAAACATAAAATTTAAAAAAATCCTAGTTTTCTTTAGTTTCTTTAATTTAAACTTACATATAATTAAAATTGCTAAACGATTATATGTTTCACTATGTTGAACTGCTTTAATATATCAGTTTGTCCTAAATAGTTTGGTTAATTAATTAAACGTTAAAATAGTTAGAATTCATCACTAAAATAGTATTTTTGTGAACAATGATTTCGAATTAGCAAAAATAAAGTTAAAATTTGTGCTTTGAAACTAATTTCAAATTTACATAGGTTTTTTTAATGTTCTGGTTGTAAAACTATTCAAAATTTAAAAATTAATTTTAAAAAGTCCATTCCAAACTTTTAAATAGAAACATTTTCTGTAATTGAAACATTAAAAATATGGGAACCAAGCGCGCTAACAGCACCGTACGTACAAAGCGGCAAAAAACTAAAAATCCCAAAAATGTCTTTGCTTCTGTAATATTATGAAGTGTTTAAGAAATTTTGAAGGGAAAGGGTCAAGATTTTGAACAATAAATAATTGAAATATTTTTAAACTTAAAAAGTATTAGTTTACTCGCCGTTTCTCAATTTTCCCCCTACATATGATTGGCGCAAGTAGACATTGTACCCTCTTCCTACACTAAAAAACCCTTATTCAGAACTAGTCTGTAGCAAGCCACAGTCATATCAAAACATGAGACACCATAAGGCCAGGAAATTTTGGTTGCTCAATCAATGCCGTGATTCGTGTGTCGCTGCTTCAATTACTTGTTTATGGTTATAGGAACAGAAATTTTATAAAGAAATTAGCACAAAGCCGTTTTGGACACAATTAAATTTACTCTGATTACAGAATGTAAAAAACAATCAATAGCAATTAAGATAAACATATTATAACATGAAATATATTTACTAAACTTGCATTATTAAAAAAAAAAGATTGGCGCTTATCCAAAATAAAAAATTTGATAGATTAAATAATAAAATTTGTGTCTCGGTTATTTGTTTGTTGCTAACGAAAAATTAATGCTACTATATTTTTGTAAAATAGATAACAAGATAACGAAACTCAACCAAATTTTTATGATGGACAATGCATTTTCACCAAAAAGGGAGAAACCGTTCTCTCCAAGCACAAAACCCATTTTGCTCAATGGGATATCATTTCAAAGCTTACTTACAGTCCGGTAAATGTCATAAATAGGTTTACTGTTTGAAAAAAATTAAACGAACGCATTTTCACCAAACGGGGATGAACTTTTCTTCCCAACTACAAGAAAGATTGAGTTTAATGAGATATCCTTGGAAAGCTTATTGTTCAAGGAATATAATAAGAGGGTTGCAATTATTTCAAATTAACATGGACATTGTTATGCTTTACAACGGGTTTTCATCAAACCGGCGAAGGAACCCTCTTCCCCAACCACAAAACAGATTGGACTAAATGAGGTATCATTGCAAAGCTTACAGTACAGGTATGATCATAGAAAGGTTGAATTTGGAAAAAAATTAACAAATATGAAACTGAAAAATACCGGAGAAATTTTTTGTCAGTCGTATGGCTGACACAAGCTACTTTTTCTTTAAAAAATCATTAGGCATCATATTAAAACTGTTATGTTATTAATAAAAATTAGAAAGTCGTTTTAAAATTAAAAAATAACGAAATTAAAGATGAATTCTATCAGGGTGAAAATGACTAGGTGATAAAGTAACCACTCGTTTTTGAAGAAAATATCACGTGGAAAGAAACACCTGACGCAACTTAATAACAATTGGTTACATCATCTTTGAAAACTTTTTTTTATTATTTTTATTCTTAAGCGTTCATTGTTTATTTCTTCCTGACGGCGAGCGGTTACGCCCTGAATTTCATCCTGAAGGATTTTAACTATAGTCTTTTTGACTTTACAGGGGAATACATAATTTTAAAATTATTGAATATTGAAAAGGCTTATTTTAAGTTATAAAATTCTAATGTATTTAATTTTAGAAGAATACTCAATATTGAAACGTTAGCTTTAAATCCTGAATTATACTTCTAATGAAGTAAAAAAAAACAAACAAAATTCAAATTACTGGTTTGGAACGAAATTGGTTTTTTTTTGGATTTTTGTCGTTTTCGGGATTTGTGTTTTGGACAAAATATAACCCAACCTATAAGAAAACTCCAAAATTGTCCAAAATGTCCATTCAAAAATACTATAAATATTGGCCATAACGAAGGCACGTAGAGTTTTCGTAAATTTTAAGGAATTTGCACTCGTAAAGTTGATATTTTGGAGCCAAATGTAAAAAATTGGTTTGGAGTTAGGTTTAGGTTTAGGCTTAAGCTTTGGAATAACCTTTATTGATTTCAAGCTTTCGGCTCACTTTCGCTTGGAGTACCCTCTCCAAGACCTAGCTTCACTTCCTTTGGTTCCAAGTTCCAAAAACTAAAAATTTAAAGAAAACCATAGCCGTCGAATATTTTCCTTCGACTATTAATTTTAGAATTTTATAGACTTTTGTCATCAGATATAATTTTAACCAAATATGAACCGTGTAAATCTTGATTCATACTTTGTTCACACTTAACAGGGAGCAAGGACAAAATGCAAAAGACAACCCAACAGCACACAAACAAAACACAAATAAAATATAAGTTTCAATTCCATGTTTCAGGGAGTAACCAATTTTTTTTTAAAGTTTTTGGAATCAAAATGTCTAATTTCTTCTTCCAAATCTATATTTTTATAAATTTTTTTCAAAACATATTTAAACTAGTTTCACACGCACTGCCTAAAATATATTATTTTTTATTATAAAATTAAAAGAATCAATGAAAAGTCTGATAGAGGAATTCTAAGCGTAAACAAGATAAATATAAACTTTTATATTCTAGTGAATCAATGAAGCATCAAGCCGGTAAAAAGTCGTAAAAGGGACTTTACTAGCCAATACTAAAATATAAAAGTTTTCTCTCGGGATAAATTTAAGGCGTGACTGTTTAAGAAACTAAAGCAAATTTTAAATTAAACAAAAACATTAAAGTAATCTTAGTTTCTAAAAAATTTTTTTTGGCATATTTTTAATTTAACTAAAAGTTAATGTTATACTGATTTTCAATTGATTTGATCGTGTAATTAATTAGTACGAGTTTTTTGAAGTCGTAAGAAAGAAACTTGGATCCGTCCAAAAACTTTAAGTTACTTGGGCTCCAACGACCTAAATCTTACTATTAAACCAATTAAAAGAAATTTAGAATTAGTACTTCTGAAATTATTACGAAATAAAATTATTTTATAATGTCCTTAAAATGATCAGGTTTTAAAAACTCGTTTTTAACTGGTAAAACAAATAAGCTTTCCAGAAATATTCTAATTTTTACATCCAATAAAAATAGTTAAGATAGTACTGTTTAAAAATGACCAAAAAGCTTATTTAAACCCATTTTTTTACAAATAAAATTAGCATAAGATAATTCTCACTTCACAAAAATAACGTGAAACATTGAAAACTTTGATTTATAGAACACAAAAACGGTTCGATGTATATTTTTGAAATCCAGGTTTTAAATACAGTATGGTGTAATTGTTGTGTTTTTGAGGATCACAGTTTCTAATATAGTTAATATAATGCAAATTATTATTATAATTCAAAAAAAACTTAAGCAAAGTTCCAAAAAACTTATTCCAAAGTTTTTTGGTGATTTTTTAACTGCAATATATTTCGACGAGTTTTTATCGGATAGTTAAAATATTTTTTGAAAACTGAGAACACGGGAAATTTTTTAGTTCAGTTTCATCAGTATAAAGTAAGTTTTAAAAAACCCGATCATTTGGAGTACTGACTTCTATATTCCGATATGATATTCCGTGAGTATGAACAATGAGTGAAATGCATGATATGTTTGGACGCGTCGTGCGTAGGCTAATGTCCGTTTAAAAAATTTCCCTAAATATTTCTTAGTTCGGAACTTGATAACTTATAAAATCGCTGCTTCTCTACCAAAAACATCATCATAACAACTTATAACACAAAATTTTAGGCTTAGCTACTGTAAAACCTGCTCCTTATTTAAAGTTATATAAATTTAGATTGACTAACGCATATAGACAACCTATTTTTATATTTTAACAAAATACTTGCGTCACATCAGCATATTTTTATTAGGAGATAAGATCAAAAATCTAATCAGAAATTTAAAATAATCAAAATTTTTTTTCTTATTTCAGGGTGAAATAGTTTTCTGAGAATCCGGCTGCTGTTATAAATGGGAAGTTGTTTCGAAGCCCAAAAACAATGCGTAACTATACATGGAATATGTATATATAATATAGTAAAAAGAGAGCGCAAAACAAGATTGAGAAATATCAATAAAAGAGAAAACAAATAGAGTTGGCGTAATTGATTACGGAAAGCTGCCGAAGAAGCGGAAAAGCCTGCGAACAGATTTTTTTCCTTAACAGACTTTTTAAAACTTTTTTTTGTCTCAATCTTGATTATTTATTTAAGAAAAAAAGTTTTAAAGGTGCAGTATACTAATTCGTGGTGTATTTATTCTGTTTTTTTAGCGATACTGAGAAAATTGTCACAAAAACATTTTCGCTGAAGCTCTTATAACTTTTGAACGCGCTGCGATCAATATGCAAATATCTCGCGTTAAGGTCCTTGAATTTTCGGCTACCTCCTGAAAACAATTTTTTTTTAAATTTTGGGGGGTTAGCCCCCAAACCCCCAATTTTAACTTTTTACCATATGAGTCTTTACGTCTGAAAATTTTTGTGCAGATTGTCCATATTTTCCTAAGCTTAAAAATATATAATTTGTTGGGGGTAACCTACCTGGGTCGAGTACCCCGAGAGGTTAAAGGGTGTCAATTTAACAATTTTCGCTAAAATTATTTGTAGGGGGGTAGCAAGTGCACTTTTTGGCATAATGGTCAAAAACTGTTTGAGCCATAAATTTGAGACCGGGGGGATTTATGCGAAATTTTATGCTCTATATTTTGGTGACAGTCAAAAAAATTTATCCCCTAAGGCACTGCAATGGGTGTCCCTTAAAGATTTAACTTTTAACATAGGCAAGTAATATATCATTTTAAAGCTCTCAGCGTGCTGCATTCAAAAATATAACAATAACATAACAAAATTTGCTCTAAATGGTCGGGTAACCAAAATACAGACCCTTTTGTACTCCCAAAATTAGTAAGGGGTGATTTTTTTTTTATTATTATTTATAAGTCGTCTTTATATTCGTTTGAAAGCTCTATGCGTGCTGATTGCAAAAATATTAATTTTAGGTTAAAATTTTTTATATTTACCCGGCTACATACCCTCAAATACCCACAAATTTGAAAAATGGTAATTTTGTCATTTTTTCTTTTTAAGTGACGTGTTTATACTTATATGAAAAATTTTAAAAATATATGGTTTATTAAATTTTGTTCAGTGGTTACCCAATTTTGTACCCATCAATGTACTCATATCAAAGCTCTCGACACGCTGATGTCAAAAAATTATTTTTAACTCGATTCACCCAATGGTTACCACTTTTACAAACAATAATGTACCCCCAAAAATTTTTAGGGGATCATTTTTATAAATTTTATTAAATACCGTCCAGTTTATACTCATATTAAACTTTTCGTCACGCTGATCTCAAAAATACAAATTTCAATTCAATTCACCCAATGGTTACTATTTTTACAACTCCTAACGTACCCCTAAAAATTTTTGGAAGTACATTAGGGGTTGTAAAAATGGTAACCATTGGGTTTATTGAGTTGAAATTTCTATTTTTGAGGTCAAAAGCTTTAATATGAGTATAAACAGTATTACGGTATTACACACACAGACACACAGACACACACACAAACACACACACACACACACACACACACACAAAAAAAAAACACACACACACACACACACACACACACACACACACACACACACACACACACACACACACACACACACACACACACACACACACACACACACACACACACACACACACACACACACACACACACACACACACACACACACACACACACACACACACACACACACACACACACACACACACACACACACACACACACACACACACACACACACACATACACATACACATACACACACACACACACACACACACACACACACACACACACACATAC
>JASAMX010025848.1:0-10597 GCA_030248175.1 Microlaimidae sp. YZB2_3
AAAAACACTTCCTAAAAATATCGAAACTGCCGACACTCCCTCCACCATAGATGAGCAAGGGGGGTAGGGGGTCCATCCCATACATGGGCAAGTTGGTCCGGAGTGGGGGGGGGGTTAAACCCCAAATTAGGGGGGTTAAAATCCGAGAAACGCAAAATACCCATATCGTTTTTTTTCTGGAATGCATTTTACCCATATCGTTTTTCTATTTTGAAGGAAAAATAGGTAAAAAACGCTAATTTTAGGTCAAAAAGCCCTTTTTATTGCCTTTTTGAGCTTTTTACTGCTTAAAACATTCATTTTGACCTCAAAACTTAAGTTTGGAGGCAGTTAGAAGTCATTTTAGACACATTTTTTTTCTTCATTTTTCCAAAATTGGGGGGGGGTTAACTTTTTCTCCCCCCCCCACTTCTGAGTGGGGGGGTTAAACCCCCCTTCTCAGAATTTGGGGGGGTTAACCCCCCCAACCCCAATTCCCCCGTGCCCATGTATGGTCCATCCCCATAGCCTCGAAATTTTGCCCCCCCCCTAGAAATAAATCCAGGCCCCTCTTTCTTCAAAAATTTTCAAAAAATTTTAAAATCCGAGAAACGCAAAATACCCATATCGTTTTTTTTCTGGAGTGCATTTTACCCATATAGTTTTTCGATTTTGAAGGAAAAATAGGTAAAAAACGCTAATTTTAGGTTAAAAAGCCCTTTTTATAGCATTTTTGAGCTTTTTATTGCTTAAAACATTCATTTTGACCTCAAAGCTTAAGTTTGGAGGCAGTTAAAAGTCATTTTAAAGACTTTTTTTCTTCATTTTTCCAAAATTGGAGGGGGTTAACTTTTTCTCCCCCCCACTGCTGAGTGGGGGGGTTAAACCCCCCTTCTCAGAATTTGTGGGGGGGTTAACCCCCCCCCCCCCAACCCTCCCGTGCCCATGTATGCTGGTCACCTCCCATAGGTGGGCAGGGGGGGGGGGTTGGGGTTATACCCCCAAAAAAATCCCAATTATAGCCGACATTCCCCCTTAAATTTGGGGGTACCCCGGACACCCCCCCCTTAAATTTGGGGGGACCCCCAGTACGAAAAACTCCTAAAAATGGAGTATTTAAGGCATACCCCAAAAAAATTTTGGGACACGGGACAGCCCCCCCCCAAATTTTGAGTGTGGGGTATACCCCCCAAAAAAATCCGTGAGGCTGCCCACCTATGTCACCCTACCCCTTAAAATTTGAGGGGTCCCATTACTGAAAACGACAAAAAAAGGTTATTTGAAGTATACATATGGGCGTAGCCAGGGAGGGGAGTCTAGGGGGTCTAGACCCCCCTTTTGGGTCGGCAAAGGGAAAAATTTGGGGTTAGACCCCCCTTTGGGTCGCCAAGGATAAAAATTTGGGGGTCTAGAAGGGCCATTTTTTAAAATTTTTCTCGCGCTTCGCTCCGCTCAGCGCTCGATTAATTATATAGTCTCCACTTCCAAATTTGTGTTAGTTTGTTTTGTAATCTTGGTATGACCACGCTGGATTCACCCCATTCTTAATGTTTTAATTGGTCTTCACTTTAAAATTTATGTTACTCTGTTTTGTAATTATGATACGATCACGATATACCCCCTACTTTAGATTGTTATATGGTGGGATTAAAAATTCAAAGGTTAGGAGAAGTAATTTTAAAAACATTTTCTCGCACTTTTCATTGCTCAGCTGTAATTCAATGTTTTCTTTTTTCAGTTGTTAGGGTTTTGAAAATCGAAAATTTCAAGGTAAAAAATTGTTTGTAAAAATTTTTTTCTTGGTTTTATAGACTTATTTTTATTGAATAATAGGAAAATAATTAAGTATGTGACATAAACAAGGTAAGAAACCAAACACTCCGCGGAAAATTTTTTTAGCCCTTTTATAACGTTTAGGATTTGGACACCCCTAGATCCCCCTTTGGGAAATTTTGTTCAGGGTTGGACCCCCCTTTCCAAAATCCTGGCTACGCCCATGAGTATACCCAAAAGTTTTTGTTTGGGAAACCTCCCCCCCCTCCCCAAAACTTTGGGGGCTGGGTAGGTATACCCATCTAAAAAAATCGGGGAGACTGCCCAGCTATGATGTCGTCAGTTGTAGTTTCAAGGTATTTTAGAGCCATAAATCGCTCAATTTCCCGGTGCCTGATTGTACGCGATTATAGAAAACTAAAAAAATCGCTATATTCTTTTCCTACTAAACCAACTTCTTAATTTTTTTTCTATGGTAAATTTCCAATAGTTTTCAGGCCGTCACGGTTTGTCGTAATTTTTTGCCTTTTTTATTTGTAGTTTAAGTATTACATAAATCTCGTGAGTCTTAAAATGACAATGGTAAAATTTTTATGATAAGTATACAGACCTGTGCAAGCCGCCTCCCCGGTAGTTTATCGGGGGGGGCACGGGGAGGCAATTTTTTTGAAACGGGGGGCAATAAAACGGGGGAGGGCAAGCAGGGGGAAAGAAAAAAAAGAGAAAAAACGGGGAAAAAAGGGAAAAAATAAGGGAAAAAGGAAAAAAGGGACAAAAAAGCAAAAACACGGTGAAAATAGGTCTAAAATGGCTTAAAATACATTGAAATAGGCTAAAAACTGCAAAAAATTCGCGATGATGGCGTCATCATAGGTTAAAAATGACGTCATATGTTTCGGGTACTTTTTCATTTTTTGGCGGGGGGGGGGCAATAAAACGGGAGGAGCAAATCCTCCAATAAAACGGGGGGGGGCATTTCCACAGACCGAGCACAAGTCTGTTATATTGTTAGTTTAATTTTACAAACATTTTTTTTAGAAAGTAAGAGAGCCGCCGGTACAAAGACACTTTTAAGGCGGCAGTTCTTCTGACCTGCATTTCGCGCAAAATTTTCTACTCCGTCCTGTGTTGTTTGTTACCTTCAGAGTTGAGTTGAGTTCGGCCCTCCCTTCCTCTCTCTTTTTCGCCGCGGAACGCGCTCTTCGCTCGCCGCCTGCCAATTTATACATCAAATCGTCGCTACTATAAGCAAAACGAGCCGCGATCATTATAAAATACACGTGACCGTGACTTATTCTAAAGTTTATAAGGTGCCGTTTGAATTCTATATTAAGTCAGAGTCGCGAATATTTTGTAAGAATTGTGGCTTATTTTGTCGTCGTAACGACAAAATTTGTCTTTAAATCTTCCACACAGTGGGACCCCATTTTATCCCCAATTTATTCCGAACCGCCGGATTTTTCGAGAAATAATTCTTTAAATTGCACTCACGTTAGTTAGTGCTTTAAATAAGCTGCCACTTTGTTGTATTTAACACCTATAGATAATTATGTTTCTGAATTTGAAAGAGGTAAAACCGCACTGATTTCTCGTAAATTAATAATTCGATTCAGATGATGTTTAAAGTATTCTCTCGGCAGTCGCGGGATTCCCGGAAATATTATTATATATATGCACACTGCACAGCCGTGTTGTATATAATTTAATATGTATATAACTTGGAGAAATGCGCGTGTAGAATAAAATATAACATATCCGGCGTCGGGTTTTTATTATACCAACCCACTTTTATAACTTTTGTTGAAAAGTTCAGGGCTTTCGAGGTGCCATCTTTCTTGTTTGGTATTCTTGGTCTTTTACGTTACAGCGACTTTTATACGTCGTATAAAGTTTGTATCATCGTTTAAATTATTCAACCATTTTCCTTGTTGGATATTATGTACCGTTTGGCACTTAAAAAGTTTTTCCAGTTTTATTTTTATACAATTTTTTAACTTTACACATTGCAAGTTTGTTTATCGAAAAACGGTAAATTTTAATTTTTAATTTAATTTTAATATTTGATAGTTTGTAGGTTTATTTTTAATCCTGTATTCGTGTAAAGGTAAATTTATTACATTATCAAAGGATTTTTGCTAATAAATCGCCTCTGAAAACCTTAAACTTTTGTTTCGCTTATATACGTTATGTTTAATGTCATTCCATGACAAAAGATTGAGCTTTTAAAAGTTAGCAAAAAAGTTGGCAGCCACATATGGCTAGTCAAAACCATACGATTTTCTCAATTTTTTATTTTTTCTTAATAAATTAATAAGTAGAGCCATAGGTGGGCAGGGTTAGTTATACCCCCCAAAAAAAATCCTGATTACTGCCCCGGCACCATAGGTGTTTTTGGGGGGACAGAGGGGTCCACCACCTCTAGAGACAAAATTTTAAATCCTCCCTCTAAAAAAAGTCCAGGCCCCCCTCCCCCCGAAGCTCGAGAACGGTCCGGCCTGACCCCTCCCCCTCCTAGCGAGACTGACCCCCCTCCCCCCTCTTCTGACCAATTTGAAAGTATATTTTTTTATTTACTGTTAAAAACACGGTTTTTTAGTTAAAAAAGTGTTTAGATACACTTTTTAGGCCTAAATAGGCGGTTTTACCACATAAAATTCAGCATTAGACCTAAAAACACTTAAATTATTGAGTTAAAAAAATTTTGTTAAAAAATTGGACCTCCCTGACCCCCCTAAATTTGAAACCTTGCACCCGGGGTCGACCTCCCTAAAAAGCCAGGGAGTCCGGACGGACCCCCTGGACCCCACCCTCCCTAAAAAATTTAGGCCTTCCACCTGGGGGTGGACTCCCCCCCCCCAGCGGACCCGACCAAAAACACCTATAGCCGGCACGCAGCACCCCCCTAAAATTTGAAAGTACTCCGGACACCCCCCTCCTTCACAAAATTTGGGGGTGTGGTCGGGATTCCAGTGCTAAAAACGCTAAAAATGTGGTAGTTTAGGTATATATACCCTAAAAATTTGTTGGAACACCCCCTTCAAATTTCGGGGGTTGGGCGTATGTATACCCCCCAAATCCGGCAGTCTGTCCACCTATGAGTAGGATCTAAATAAAAAGTCTCCTACAAAAATGTTCTACCTCCTCTACCCATCCATGATACTTGTCTTGTTTGTATTTGATAAATTTGTATTAAACAAGGAATATCATTTTTAAGATATATGAGCATTGAAACACTTAATAATAAGAAGCCGCGGGGATAAAGAACAACTTGTTGCTCCCGCGCCACCATCGATTAACACCAATGCCGCCCAACCCATATATATATATTTATGTTACTTATTTTTTGTACCTACTTAAAAGCTTAAATAAAAAAACTTATTAAAACTTTGAAAAACACTCAAAAAATACAGCAAAGTAAGGCATATTTCAAGGTTAAATAATATTAAATTTATATACATATTTAAGGGCGGCTTTTTTTTGCTTTAAGTTTACGGAGCTCCGGAGCACAATATCTGCTGGGAGTAAGAATATCACGAGTTGCCGCAGCTGTCAGTGGTGTGCCTGGGGGGGGGGGTGGTTGCCCCCCCTGAAATCCGGCGAAGCCGGATTTTTTCGTAAGGGGAATTCCCTTACGTTTTTTGAATTTTTGGCGAGAAAAATTTTTTTCTTTAATATTAATACAGAAACTTTGCTGATGCCTTCTAACAGCATATTAATAGTAAAAAAACCAAATTTTTCCCGCTTCGCAAGTAGTTTAAATTGACAATTTATCTTAGTTTTTTGATTTAAAATCGATTTTATTATTTTTGGCGTATTTTGGCGGATTCTAGGACACGAGGGTACTGGACACGAGGGTACTGGACACGAGAGTACTGGACACGAGGGTACTGGACACGAGGGTACCGGACACGAGGGTACTGAGCTAAGAAAAAATACGTTTGCCACAAATATGTAAATTTTTTAAACTGAATGAGTCGAACTAAATTTTAATCGTTTGAACGTGAAGACAATTAAACGTTACATAAGTCGTTTCGTTTTTAATTATAAATAACATTTTTTCTTGCTTAAATATAATGCAATTTAATAATCAAAAAACTACGTAAATTGTTTAAAAAACATCATACTAAAACATGAAATTTTTAAACGTTATTTTATATTATATAGTATTATATATTTTTGATTGTACTACCGTATTTATAAAGATTTTTTGCTCGTTTGACTTTGTTTTGACGTTTTTTAAGCCAAAAATAAAAATTGAACAAAAAATACAAATTATTAAAACTTGTTTTTTTAAGGTTTTGCCATAATTATTTAAAGTCTTGCTAATAACTATTAAAGTTCGCAAATTAAATTAAGTTATATGTACCAAGAACAATACCTAAGTGTAAATTTGTAACATTTAGAAATTTTTATTGTTCGTTTAAACAATAGTTATGGCCAGTTTTTTGTAGGTGGCCAAAATAAATGGCACGCGCCTTAAATTCGGCCACTTTAAAAAAAAGTTTAAACCTTCACTGATTTTTAAATGTAACAGAAATATTCAAACTTTGCACTGGAATAACAAATATAGCTATTGTTTGATTTTTAGGCCCAATTTTGGCTTGATTGAAAAAGCCAGAAAAAACTTATTCAAAAAAATAAAAAAAGGTGGCCGAAAATAAGTCATTTACCCTAATATTTAAAAAAAAACAACATAATGAACACAGTATTTTTTATTACCTTCCAATTATAAAAACTTTTTTTAGAAAAGTCCTCAAATCGTAACGGGTTGCGATAAAAAATGTCCGCAGGCATGCCAGGAGAGCAGTTACGAAACAGATATTACAAGTGCCTCGTGGCCAAGGGACGAATTTATAGCGTCGTCATTAAAGGTTTATTTTGTCAAAAAGTTTTGATGAATTTACAACATGAATTAATTAACTAAAAAAATTTTTGCTTCAGACATGATGTAATACATAGTAAGGCATTTTTTAACTCATTTGTTCTTGCGTTTCAATCACATAAAACACATCATTATTTATGGATCCTAAAATATATAACAGATGTAACACGATCACATTATAATTACAATATAAACATAGAAATTTATTTTAGACATGGTGGATGCGTTCCAGTTCGGTAGCTGAAGACTTTTTGGTCTATTACAACGAAGTATGTACATTTCAATTAATCTCAATAATAGCAAGAATATATAACATAACAAAATTTTCTATCATACACTTCATTTGTAATCAAAATATTGCTGGAAAAATTACACATGCGCAAATTTGCGCGAGCTTTTAGCAAAAAAATGGTCATTTTCAGCTAGTTCTGCAGCAATTTTTAACGCAGTGTTAGTTTTCTTGTTGCTAAAATTACGACTTCCTTGCACTCAATTCTGCTTTATTCGCACTGCAATTATTTACGCATTACAAAAAACACAAGCTATGCGACTTTTCTAGCAAAATTTTGTTCAGAAATCTAGTTATTTTTCTAAAATTAAAAAAATCCAAAAGATTTTACCCTTGAATTATTAAAAAAAAAACAAACTTGGATTGCAGGTTTAATAGCAATTAAAAAGATATATTCGAAGCAATTTTTAACAGTAGGAAAATTTTGGCCTATTTTTGTTGTTTAATTTCCACATTTGCTGTCTATTGTTGGATAAAATATAAGCATAGACATCAAAAATAACGGGTTCGGAATTGTTTAATAATTCCGTGAAAATTTTTTAGCTTGTGTTTTGTCCTTTCGTCACAATATTTTTACATCTTTGGGAAAAATGACTGTTTTTCTTGTAACTTTATAAAGCATTAAAAAACATTTTAGAAATTTTATTAACTTAATATTTTTTCAGTAATTGACAAAGTATATTGTTAATTGTTATATAAATATATAAATTTTTTTCTACTTTTTCCTACTGTATTTTTAGAGCATTTTTACTCTCTAAAAAGTCGCCCTAAAAAATTCGTTGAAAAAAAAGTCGTAATCACATTTCGATTAAATTAACGAAATAAGTAGGTTAGAAAAGTGTTGCTATAATATTAGTTGATTGAACGAAAAAATTCGTAAAATTAACTTAGAAAAATCTCGTTGAAATTGATAATTGCTCTTTACATATTAAACATACAGTTTTGTCTCGTGCGGCGGTTTTTTATTTTATAATTAGGTTTACCACTAGTTTTGTTATTTGTTTGACTATTTATATAAATATATTCTAAGAAAATAATCAAATCCTATGTGTAACTGAAGTCAAATTCTTTCAACCTTCAATTTTTTGTTTTATGTTTATTATTAACAAAAATAATTGTTTTAAAACAAAAAAATAATGTTCGGCCAATTTAATCCGACTCTTTTTAAAGTTTTAATATTTTCCACGGGACGTTTCCCTTGATTTTGTTCTAAATATAGCAAACTTGTGAGGATATTTTGTTGAAAATATTGGAAATTCTTCGCTATTGTTAAAACAAAATTACTTTGCAAAAAAAAACTCCAAAGGCGCTGATGATTTCTATGGAATTAAGATGGCAGAAATTGCTTGTGTGTGCATTGACTTTAAATCCTTAGTTTGAAGTGTGTAAAATTTTCTGCTGGGGATTTTAAGTTTTTGCAACACTTTATTAATTTTTTTTAAATCCACACTTTCGTGAAATCTGCACTTTTGTTTACAAAACAAATTAAGGAAGGACAGACTAAGGTAAGAAATGTTTTGTCTTTTAATTGAAAATAATTTTATATTTGAAAAGTAATCATAAATCACTTTTTTCTTCACCATTAAAATGGTTAAATAAAAAAAATATGGAAAAATGTTTGGCCAAGAAGAACTTTTCTTCTAGCCATCGCGCTAAAACTAAAATAAAAATAAAATTTGGAAGTTAAAACTATTGTTTTGAATTTTTAATTTATTATGCTTGTTAAGTATTATAAATTCTTGTTTCATGTAAACCTATTCTATGCATCCTTTAACCGGAGTTTTATAGGAAAAATTTTATTGTAAGACGGAAGTTTCACTAATTTTTTAATAGGTCTCTGATAAATAAAAAAATCGTAAAAGTTACTAATTAAGTGAGCGGATCCTTTCCCGTTAAAAAATTCGTAGAAGCTTACTAAGTTCTACGTTATATTAACCAATCACTTTTAAGAGAGTAGGCTAGTTAATTCAATAAAAGTTTAAATATAGGAAATAAAAAGAAATACAAATCATGGCGAAGCAAATCATGAACAAACTACAACTACATATGATAAAATAACTACTAGTGGATATAAGTCAAGAGCTGAAAAACGAAACAGATGACGAAGACATTTTTAAAAATAATGGTGAAGGTGAAACGTCAGCTGGATATGAGAAAAAAACAACAACCACAATTGAAGACGATGAACAAGTAACCGTTAAAAATGTTAAAGAAACTACAATCCCAGATGAGAAAAATATTCCAGATACAAAAAATAATGAAATGCCAGCTGGAAATGAAAAAGAAACGACAGGTGAAGGTAACACCCAAAACCCAGTCAATGGTAATGAACAAACTACTACACCAGAAGGTATAGAACACCTTGGTGAAGAAGAATATGCAAATTACATTCAAGAAGAATATCCACACGAGGTAAAACGTTCGGTGGCTAAAGTAACGGATCTTGCGAAGGATATTGAAGAAGAATCGATTAATAAAGAAATGAAAATAGCGCAAACTACAAGATCCTGTAGAATTACTGAAACAGCTTGACTCTGATCAAAAAGAACGTTTATAATAAATTAGACAATCAAATTCAGCGTTAAATCGCATCATATTTTTTCACTTGACACATCAGTTGATTGAGACTAGACTAGTGTTATAAAAAATAATGATTTTCGGATTTTTTTAAGTAAAAGTAATTTGAAAAATTTAAATACAAGTAAAGTAAGAGTAAGTAACTAGTGATTTTTTTATTTAAGTAAAGTTAGAGTAAAAGTAACGGTCGAAATTTTATTTAGAAGTTAGGTACCAAATCAAACTTTTCGTCTTCAAATTTGATTATTTTTTGTGAAAACCTTACCCTTGCCTCTGATAGCCCACAAAAAATTTTTCATCCAAATATCCAGTGATTCAGAATATATAACCCTTCCGAAAATGGCGTTTTTCGACAATATTCTGTACTTGAAAGATTTCTCAATGGGTATTAAAATTTAAATTACATAAGATGCACTCGAAGGAGGTGGCTACTTTCTACTTTAATTCGATACCTGATAGTTAAGATTGGTGCTGTATTTGTGGAGATATCCTTTTTTTTGTAAAAAAAAACCCGCGGTTTTTTTTAAAAAATACAATGTGACGGCAAAAAGGTTGGACAAACTTAATCAAATCACTAGAGTCGTTTGGTGTTTTTAACAAAAAAATCGAGGGTTTTTTGTACGGGAAACACAGATTATATTAAGAACAAGCTACTGCACCAATCTTAACACTCAAAATATCAAATGAAAGTAGAAAGTAACCGTTTTCTTTGAGTGCATTATTTGTAATTTAAATTTTAATACCCATTCAGCAATTTTTCAAGTACAAATTGTCAAAAAACGCCATTTTTGATGAGTCATATCTCCTGAACTACAAGAGATATTTTAATGAAAAAATTTTTTGGGCTATTGGGGTCAGGGGTAAGGATTTCACAAAAAATAATCAAAATCAAAGACAAAAAAGTTTTAACTCGGTTACTATATCTTTAAGTATAGTAAAAGTAAAAGTGAGACCTATTTTTTAAGTAAAAGTAAGAGTTAAAGATTCCAAAGTTTTTTTTTGCTAATTTTAAGTAAATTTCAGTTTAATAAGTTTTTTGGTCTGAATATTGTGTGTTTAGCGTGTTTGTGGCTTAAAACTTTCTTCTGTCACTTATT
>JASAMX010025851.1:0-29104 GCA_030248175.1 Microlaimidae sp. YZB2_3
ATGACATGACATGGCTTACTAAAATTGATTCTGAGGCTTACAAAAAGCACTTATTAGAGCCATTCGTAAGTTCTTTATTGAACTGATTTAGTGAATTGGAATTTACCTGAGACTGTGTTAAATTATAGTCCATGGCACAATCACTCTATTTGCAAACATAGTCTTGCCCACCTTTGTTTGCAAATCAAAGTAAGTTTTCTTGATTTTAAAAACTTGATTGGGACACGATGAATATTTATTTTAAATTCAATTGATTTTGTCACTTTACTCAAAGAAGGTTCCACTGTTGAAACGCATTGAAAAATAGTAACAGCCCATATTGAGAAAGCTACAGAAATGTTTGTTCCCGTCCGCCAAAAACAACTAAAAAATAGGATAAATTACTCTAAGTTTATTTAAAAAATAAAATTTAAAAATCTAAAACTGTGAAAAAACGAAATGATTTTTCGTCACGAAATGAATATAATATTATAAGCAGGCAGTACAAAAAAGAAATTACGAAGTTTAATGAATTAGAAGAAATGAAAGTGTGTCAGTTAAATGACAAAAATAAACTTTTCAGATATATAAAAAATCTCAGATCCGAAAAAACGGAAATTGTGTTTTTAAAAAATAAACAGGGTAGTTTTTCGTCTGACACATCAGAACATTGTAAAATATTAAGTGATTATTTCAGCGAAAGTTTACAAAGGATAATAAAGGAATTCCTTGTGCTGCAAGGAAAGTTCCTGATAATGTTTTTATATCAAATATAAAGTTTACAACAGAAAAAGTTTTCAAAGCTATGAAAAGCCTAAAAAATAAACTGAGCAATCCAGATAATTTACCCAGCTCTTCGATTTAAAAAGTTGGCTTATTCGCTGGCTGAACTAATAAAATTGTTTTTGAAATTTCTTTTCATACACACAAAATTCCTGCATTATGGTTAACTGCATTGGTAATTGCATTCCTGTTTTAAAAAAAAGGAAATTCTAGTGAACCGACAAATTACAGACAAATCTCTCTTACCTGCATAGCGAAGTAATGGAGACTTGTGTAAATGACGATTTACTTCATTATCTAATTTTTAATAAAATAATAAATAAAGCACAGCATGGATTTTTTTGTGGCAGATGAACATGCTCGCAACTGCTTGAAAGTTTTGTAGACTGGAGTAAAGCTTTAGATAAAAATCAAATTGTTGATAATATGTAGGCACCTTGCACTGGGACACGGTTTATACATGAATTATGCAATAAACATAGCGAGTCACCCTAATGGATAATTACCGTATCTCCTACTTATCTTTCGTAGTATGCAGATCAACCGATCGAAATTTTGAACGCTTTCGATCGGTTGATCTGCATACTACAAAAGTTAAGTAGGAGATATGGTAATTATCCATTATGGTGACGCTTATGTATATTGTATACTTCATGTATAAACAGAGTTCCAGTGCAAGGTGCCTATACGTTGATTTCAGTAAGGTATTTGACTCCGTTTGTCATGCTTAATTAATGATAAAACTTGAGGCTTACTAGATTAAAGGAGGCCTTCATGCTTGGTTATCAGCCTTTTTAACTGGTAGAACAAAAAGTAGTAATCCAAGATTCCTTTTCAGAATTTAAAAAAAGTTACTGGGGTTAAGCTCTGGGGTCCCACAGGGGTCCGTCTTAGGACTTCTGCTATTTCTAGAGAAGGTACAACGCACTTTTACCAAAAGATTAAATTCTAAGTGTGGTCTTAACCGTAATCTCAATTATATTGAACGTTTACGCTTTTTAAATATTAAATCGCTTGAAGAACGTAGGATTTATTTTGACCTTAAGCTTTGTTTCTCTATTGTAAATAATCTTAATGATTTAACTTTTTCACAGTTTTTTAGGTTACATTACAGGGAGATTACACTGGTTGAAATGATCACACTCAAAAGTTTGAGAATCGAGAAAGCAAAGAAAAAAATATTTTTTTATTCATTTCTTTTAAGAGTAGCCCTGTACTGGAATTCTTTACCACAAAAAATAATAAGTGCTCGATCACTTAAAATTTTTACAAATCAAATAAAAAGCTTTAATTTTGATAATTTCACCAAATTTGATAGGTGCATGTAAAGTAACCTTTTTGGCTCTGTGTATCCTTCCCTTTATTTTTTCTTATATGTTATTGCATTAATTATCGTTAAATATAATAATAACAAGTATACCTAAAAGACAAGATTAAAGTGCTTTATGTTTCATAAAGTTTTTGTTTTATGTAGTTTTTCTTCTTATCATGAATGGCTGATTATCTTTTCCACTGCGTGTTTATCTTGTTCTTTCAAATTTTATTGCAATGTATTTAAAGAAAAATAAAGGATTTTTATCTTTATTTTTTATTTTTCTTCTATTCATTAATGATTTGGTCGATATAATACCGGACATAAACTGCAAGTTATTTGCAAAGGATTTCAAATAATTAAACCATTTCGTGAGCCAACGGAAAACAATATCATTTTACAAAACTCCATAAATCGACTTATTGATTGGGCTAATATCTGACAACTTCAAATTGCTGTACATAAGTGCTGCGTGGTTCGCGTAGCAAAATATTAATCCAAAACTTCCATTATTTATTGAAGGAAAACCGTTAGAAGCTCGCTCAGACGCTAGGGACTTTGGCGTATTAGTTTCAAATTCAGCTAAAGATGCATTTAAAGTTCAAAACATAATATTGCGCTGTTTTCAAACAAAAAATAAAGCTGCATTACTAAAAGCTTATATATCATTTGTACTTACTAAATTGGAGTACTGCGCACCAGTCTGGTCCCCTTTTCTTTTAAAAGATATCCACTACATTAAGCGTGTTCAGCGAAGTTTTACAAAAAAGAATTTTTGCTAAATGCGGTCTAAACAGAAATTTATTATAGGGTAGTGCATTTAATTTCGGCACTTTTTCGTTTTTCCAATGTAACTTTTCACTGTATGGTCCGATTTTCATGTTTGATAGCTTATTTTGAAGCTTTCACGATACTGCGTTGCGTCATAAAAGTCTCACTGTACGAAAATTGTTTTTTTACTTAATTAAATTAGTTTTTAAAAAAAACGGAAAATTGCCGAAATTAAATGTTTGCATTTAATTTCGGCACTTTACAAACAATCTATTGTTTCTCAGTCAAAAAATCATCATTTTCAAAAATTTAAAAATCTATTATTATTTCCAGACAGTTTTCTTTAATTTAAGCTTCTACTTGTTGGTCAACGTGTAACTGGCAAACAGTTACAGCTAAAATGCGAAATGGTATCAAAATGAGCGAAATTTGGGAAAAAAGTGCATTTAATTTCGGAACTTTTTAAAAGGACCCTTTTAATCGAGTTTAAGTGCAGTGCTATGACCCCTACACATTTAAACGTTGTTTTTTAGCTATTTACAACTACAATTTAACACCCGACTACTTAATTCAACCCGTTTTTACCTACAGCCCTATGTGTGCCGAAATTACACGATTTTATTTAATAACGATTGCTCACCACAGACGCAACGTAGAACCACGGGGAGTAAAAATTCTGAAAATAGACTAAATTTTACCAGGACAGTTTAATTTTTAAACCAATTTATTACGTAATCATGAAATGCCCATGTTCTTAAAACGTGTAACAATTTTATTTTTTATAAATCACAAAATTTCACATGAAAATATCAAAACATAACAATTAAAAAGCTCACGACTGTCATCTACATATATTTATTCCTCATTTGAGCTATCAAACGTCATATTCATTTCAGGATTACAAAAGATATATAGTCCACAATCAAAAATGCCCAATTGGGAAAAGTGCCGAAATTAAATGCACTACTCTATTCTGAGCGTCTTAAATATTTAAATCTCAAATCGCAGGAAGAAAGAAGGATACATTCTGACTTAAAAATGTGCTTTTCGATAGTTAAAAATCTTTCTGACGTAAATTTTTCTGATTTTTTTTCATGCAGAAATTACAAAAATAGAAATGACCATACTTTAAAATTAAAAATATTAAAAGCAAATAAAGACATTTTACTAACTTAATTTCTTGTAAGAGTGGCCAAATACTGGAATTTTTTGCCAAAATCCGTTGTAAAATCAAAATCAATGAACTGTTTTAAAACCAATGAAAACAAATTGAATCGTTTAATTTTGAGAAACCTTTAAAAATAAGGCACACTTAAGCAGCCTTTTAAGGCTCTGTGTTCCTTCCATTTATAATGACACCACAATGTAGCAAGAACAATATTTAATAACCAATGTGTTTTGTGAATTGATTTGGTTTTTTTGTGTTTAACTAAAAATGTTTTTGTCTATGTCTATTGCTGTAATGTGTATGTATGTTATAAAGAAATATTCATTCATTCATTGATTATTCCTTATGTGACTTTGGTCGAATAAATCAAAGTCACATAAGGAATAATTTGCATACAGCAGGATTAAATTTGCAATACATCCTTTGGAATTTTGACTTCAGTACAATTATGATACACTTGCTGTATGTACGATGATTGTTTTTGTTGGTAAAATTCATTGAACTCAAATTTCAAAGGATGTATTAAAAATTTAATTCTGTTGTATGAAAACTAATCCTTATGTGAGTTTGGTCAGATGCCGGAGAAAAAAAAATTGTTTAAAAAAATTTCGCCAATTTTTGTGTGTGACACCGTATTTAAAGCCTTGGCAAAATCTAAAAATATAACATCAATTGACATTTTCAGTTTCTAAAAGCTGTGTAATGATTGAACTTTTAGCCTTAAAAACATGTTGTTACCTTGACAAAATAAAATGGAAAAAGACAAGAAGTTGTTCTTTTACAAGCTGTTCCATTAACTAAGAAGAAAAGAGATCAATGAAATTGCACGATAGTTTTCCACAAAACTTTTTGAATCTTTTTTTAAAAAGTAGATTTAACAGAGCAATTTTCCAATCAGGTGGTAATTCTCCAAAGTCAAATGAGATTTGAAAAATTATTGAAAGTTGTTCAACAATGACTTTACTCAAACGTTTTAAAAAATAGGCTGGAAAACAGTCTGGAGTTCTCGACATTTTATTTGCCCATTTTTTAAAAACTTTTAACACATTTTTAGTAATAAATGTCATATTTCTAATTTTCCAATGTCTGGTAGATTGAATTCAGGTAAGTTACTATTATCATCAGAAAAAAAGAAGAAAATTAAACCAGGTCTTGGTAACAAAGATATATGATTATGATACTTGCGTGCATTTTAACTGCGATCATTTGTCAGATATTTTTGTAATTGCGTAAAATTAGTTAAAGCTCAAGTATTATTTTAACAATTATGTTTTTTGTTAAACTTTTTCAAATATATCTGAATCTAAATTTGAATTAAACTATTAATCATAAACATCCCAGTCAGCCCTAAGTTTTATTGAAAATTCTAGTTATGGACATTAAAAGATTTCGTTCAGAATAAATGAGAAGTTATTTTATTTTTGTTTTGGCTTTTCTATTTCTGAGTTCAGTTCGATCAACTCTATCGGTTGTTGTTCTGCAGGAAGCAATTAAATATTAGATTAAGTGATAAGATTGAAAAGAAAATCTTTAAGGTGTGCATGGATTAATAATTTTCCCTGGTTTTTGGGTTTTTTTGAGGAAATAATCCAAAAATTTTAATTTATTGCACAAAGATTAAGTTTGAGTGTAGCAAACGACCCCGTTGGAAGTTTGTGTTCAAAAAATAATTAATGGGTTATGTTTTTGTGCATTCACTTCGAAAGTGTTAATGCAAAATTGTGTTATTGATATAATTGAGTGCTAATTTTTACAGGGAAAATAAGAACGATGAAGAACGTAAAAAAGAAGAGGAAATTAAGAAAAAAGCCAAGCACGTAATCGTTTGGTTTGTACGAAATAATTGTTTTTGAAAATAAAAAAGAACAAAAAAGCAAACCAAATCCTTTTTACAAACTACAGTGCGCGATCGTATGTTATTCAATGAGCTTTTAGCTAATTTACGTCATAATTTAAAACTACCTTCACTCATTGCAAACCCATCGATTTCCGTAATGCGATTTTGTTGGAGCGCAGAATGGAGGCTCAAAATAGTTTAGAAACGGCATGTATGACCACGATTTTGGAATCGAAATTAATCATTAAAACTATTAATTCAAATTATTTTGTAACGTTAAAACATAATAAAAAATTATTGCAACAACCTCAAACTAGAAAAAATGACGCTAATTCCAAATTTTAATAATATAACCGCTGAAGCTGAAATTCGTAAATTTAAAGAACAAATTCTATAGGCACTTTGCACTGAAATGCAGTTTATACATGAAGTATGCAATATACATAAGTGTCACCATAATGGATAATTACCGTACTCCTACTTATCTTTTGTAGTATGCAGATCAACCGATCGAAATTTCGCGCGCTTTCTATCGCCTCATCTGCATACTACGAAAGATAAGTAGGAGATACGGTAATTTCGCGCGCTTTCTATCGGTTGATCTGCATACTACGAAAAGATAAGTAGGAGTACGGTAGTTATCCATTATGGTGACACTTATGTATATTGCATACTTCATGTATAAACTGCGTTTCAGTGCAAGGTGCCTATAAAAAAAATTCTCAACCTCAGTGTAATGGTGAAGTTTGTAATTCGAATTTGCGAAATTCGCGAAATGAGCCTTATAATCAAAATAAAAGACTTTGTAGCTGTCAAAATATAAAAACTATTGAAAATTCGGACACGGCTCAAACTCAGACTTAAACTCAAATAGCAAAATAAAAAATAGGGTTCCAATTAATATTTTAACACAAACAATAGAAAGGGTTCAAGATTCTAATGAAAAATATGTTTAAAAAGCTAATCAAATACAAAACAAATAGAAATTTTAACCAATTGATCAACCAATTTTAATATGTAAACAAAAACCTTGCATTTGAAAACCAATTCCTATAATTATGGTGGCCAAATTTGAATGCAAAGAATGCGCTAACTGTACAAAAATCGAAATGAATGTCCTTAGACCAAAGCTGTTTAAAAGGCGCTCGATGTAATAAATGCCTCCATATTCTTCCAGCGGAGAGTGACGTAATGCACACGGTGCGAATGCGATCACGAATGCAGACCACTAAAGCCCAATTCACACTTCAGGTTTAAGATTTACGATTTAAGGTTTTAGGTTTAGGATTTACGATTTAAAGTTTAAGGTGTAAGGCTATCGATTCACACTTTTCGTTTCAGATTTAAGGTTTATACTTTAGCAAACGCATTTTTTCTCAATAATGCTTTCGGAATTGGATTTTTTAATGATAAATTTAAGCGTTTAATGGTTAAGAAACATTTATTGGCACAGAGATAGACATTAAAAGATATCGTTGTCACAAATGATGGTATATTAACGTTTTTTTAAAATTAATAAGAAAATCAAAATAAAACTCAAAATTTATCAGCACTTGGTTTCGATTGAGAGAGTTCTAAAGGTTAAGATCCTAATTCAAGTGCCTACAAATGGAGACTTTTTTCCGTTCATTATTTTATACCGAAAAGTTTATTTTCAATCGTACATAATTTAGTAGTAAACTGCTACTCCTTATTTTGGTTTTTGAGGCCAGATAGTTTCATAACCCTGAGCCCAAAATTATCGAAAATTTATATCCAAAATTTATACCCCCCCCCTAGTTTTAAATCTAGATGGGGTCAAGTGGGGTCCGGTGTCTAAAGCAAAATAGGTTTAAGCCATAATAACTTGTTCTTTTTATAGGATGATACTACATTTTATTAAATAAAAAGCAATATTTTAGTATAAAAAAGATGTAAAAACATGAAATTTTGTTAAAAAAATCGCATTTTTGAAAGAAAATTTAGTATAAAAAAGTATCTAAAATTTTCTCGGAGGAAGGGGGCGGGTTCAGACTTCAAATGCTAGAAGGGTATCAGGGGTAGAATATTCGGAAATTCGGGGAGAGCCCCCCTAGATTTTCGTCTAGGGAGGGGGGGGGCAAAATTTTGAGGCTAGGGAGGTGTACCCCACCCTGTTCCCCTTCTCTCCCCTATGGGTATAACCATAGGTGAGCAGAGAGAGTTTTGGGGGTTATACCCCGCAAAATTTCAAACCTGCTGAAACTCACCTCCCCTCTCCTACCTCAAAGTTTGCGGAGAATCTGGACAACTCCTCCCCTAAAATTTAGAGGTACCAGTACTAAACACGCTAAAAATTAAATTAACTTTCGAAATTTAAAAAATTTTACTGCGGATTTAGTGCTACATATTTCGGTTGTCGTGGTTTCATTCTCTCAAATAAAAAATAGGAGCTTTTTTTAAAATCAATAATACTTGTGTTTTTTTAGCATTTTTCATACAAACAAAAACTAATATTTGTGAGTTTTCAATATATAAAGCCAAAAAGTATATATCACTTTTATTAAAAAAACGTTCTATTATTTTTTGCACCGATTTGAACAGACATTGTTGTTTTCCTGATTTTATTTTATCCGAAACTATTGCAATAAACCGCGAAATGAATTGTATTAGAAATTTTGTAAAACGAACTTCTGTAAACAAGAACTTTGAAAATCGTCAATATTTCCGACAAATGATTTCAACCAAATATTAATTTTCAAGGTTTTTTTAACAATCTTATTATATTTTATTTATTAAATATTTTATAATTCTACATTTTTCTAAAATTGATAAATAAAACTGTCAACAATTGATTTTCGTGCAATCTAATTTTTAAATTTGTGGTATAGTTAACATTTGAAGTGAACACTTTTGGTTTTTTTTTTCTTAAACCTTAAACCAAACTTGGGACTTTGTTCCATTGTTAAACCTTAAACCATAAATCTTAAACCTTAAATCATAAACCTTAAATCGAACTGTGAAACGTCGCTTAAACCTTAAAGCCCGGTTCACACTGAGGTGGCAATGCCACCGGTGGCATTGCCACCGCTGTTGTGTCCAACGTTAAATATTATGACGTGTTCACACTGAGGTGGCATGGAAACGCATGGAAACGCGCGCATTGTTAAAAAAAATCAATGAAAATATTACGGTTTTTACATAAACGCTTTCATTGTATAAGCAAAACCGGCAAACAATATTGCGGTGTAAATAGAAAAACGCTTGAAAACGCGTAAATTGCATAAATGAAAAAAATATATAGCAAAACCGTGTTTAGCAAAACAAACAAAAACAAATGATCTTTTATAAAAAAAAATTTTAAGTATTTTTTACGAGTTTTAAACACACGTACATACATAGCTTGAAAAAGCGCTTAAATATGAATTTGCATTTTTTTATGCATTAATAAAAGATTTACAAATTTTTCTGCAGCACAGTTTTTATATAATTTATTGCGCGGCTTTAGGTTAAAAGAGTAAACAATCTAAAAACAGGGTTATTAAAAAAAATTAAAAACAATATCGTTTACCTATATAAATTAAAAAGAAAACTTTTAAGTTCGTTAATGTTTCTTCGACCACCTTTTAGAAATAAAACTTAAAAAATATGGCTGCTGATTCGGATGAACTTCTGATCAAGTTCGGAACTTTATTACAAGCGAGAAAAAACATAAATTGACAGAATTAACCAAGCAAACAGCTGGGAAATAATGAAAAAGAGTAAAAAGTAAAAAAAGAGTAAAAAGTAAAAACGTTACCGACATTTTCTTAGCTCTACACGCGGACGAAATGCTCTTCAGCGGTGGTAATGCCACCCCAGTGTGAACCTAGCGGTGGCAATGCCACCGGTGGCATTCCCACCGGTGGCATTGCCACCTCAGTGTGAACCGGGCTTAAATCTCTTCCATAAACCTTAAACCGTAAACCTTAAATCTTAAGTGTGAATTGGGCTTAAGATGTGTTCCATATGGTCACAATTTAAACTGTCTAAACTGTTTCCCATGGAATGACTTAAAATCGGAGACCAAACAATGGTTGCAATACAGGATACAAGAATATCGGCAGAAGTCCTTTTTTAATTGCATTTTTGAGCTTTTTATTGCTTAAAACATTCATTTTGAATTCAAAACTGAACTTTGGATGCTGTTAGAAGTCATGTGAAAAACATTTTTGTTCTTCATTTTTCCGAAATGGAGGGGGAGGTTAACCTTTCCCCCCCAACTTCTGAGTTGAGAGGGGGTTAGACACCTATTTTAGAATTTGGGGGATTAACCCCCCCAAGTCTCTCCACCGTGCCAATGTATGGTTTCGTTTTGTGAATGTGTGACATTTTTAGTTTATTATTTAATCAAAAACTTTTAATTATTCCGTGTAAAATAAAAAATATATTTATTTTGTGTTCAACAAACAAATAAACTATAATAATGAAACAATATTGTATAAACAGGCCATTTGGTTGAAAAAACAATGTATACAGCTTAGAGAACTATCAATTAAAAAGTAATAATATTTGTTTACAAAGGGCTGATGATAAATTGTAATCATTTATGTGATAAATAAATCTAAATAATTTTGTTACAGATACGGAAAAAATGCAAATGCAATATTCTGGTGTGAAAATAAGCAAAAAATCATTTATTTAATAAAATCTTTACGCAAACTAAATATTATGGTAATTATGTCAATATTAGCAAAATTTCTTTAAAAAGGGATGTAAGTTTCACAAAATAAGATTTAAAAACAATGATATAAAATTTCACAAATTTATTGGATTAATAACCATAAAATCAATTTTGTAATATCAGACTTTCAAATGTTAACTGTCAAATATATAAATGTCAAATGTCAAATAGTTAACGTCAGTATTAGAAAATAAAAGCTGGAGTTAGTCATATTGTATTTTTTGCTTGTTTAACTTTTTTTAATTTAAACTATATGCCCGCAAGGTAATAACTATCTAAAGCTAATCGCTAGTATATGATAAATTAACGTCGGAGGCTGGAAGTTTAACAATTGGTTTTGCTTATCACTTCAAAGCCATAAAATCTGATAAGAAAAACAGTTAAGGTCAGTGGCAGTCAAATGCCCTTAAGATAAATACTAGCCGACGGCTAGTATATAAAAAACAATAATCAGGATAACTGAGAACAAGATGAAACAAAAACAACAGCTGCAGTCGAAACGACTAAAAAATCCTATAAAAAAGACCGATTTTGTGATTGATAATTAAAAAAAATATTACATGACACAGTTTACCACCTCATCTGTCTTTCCTCTCTATGTACCAGCTTTGAAGATATATTGTAACCAAAAAGAATATACATTGTAACCTAACTAACACGCACAAAATATTCTATAATAATACTCAAAGTAGCATGTAAAAAACTTTGTTTTTTGAATTTTTAACTATATATTTGGTAGGCAAGTTGTGTGTATGTTTATTGGTAAGTACAAAATGGTTGTCACTTGTCACTTTAGTGACTTGTTATAAAGACTTAACAAAACTGAGGGGAATAACTCAAAACCCAAAAAGCCAAACTTGTTGAATAAAGTGGTTTTTTGTTTCAGATTGTGTGGAGTGGACGCACACATCTAACTAAATGCCCAAGACAACAATTAGTTAAGTATTTAAAAAAATGATGGAAGTAAAAAAATAAATGTAAAGTTGTTGTAATATCTTCAGGTTAATGGAGAATCACGACAATTAATTTAATACACAAAGGAGAAGAAGAATTGAAAAAAAGTCTCAAGAAGAATTGAAAAAAAATGTATAAAACTAGAAAAAAAGAGGGAAAAAATATGCACAGCCAGCTGTTTTGTTTTTTTTGGAGAAATTGTTTTATGTTTATATTATTTTTGTGTATTATGATTTGTTAACCAACATCATATACAAATTGTTTTTAAATCTTCTCGAGACCTTTGTGTACATTTAATTAAGCGTCGTGATTCTCCATATATTCACAAAACTTTAAGATCCCCTTTAATTTTAAGTACATATAAGTATGTAAAAAAATGATATTCCCACTGGTGACTTTCAGTAATAACGTAAACTCTGATTACGTAAACGTAGGTAAATACTTTCTTTTGAAAAACGACAACAGTTAAGCCATTTACTGATTTGCTTTTGATTTTTTACTTTATTGTATGCCAAATATTGCTGTAGGTTTCGCAATATGTCACATTTAGTGGGAGATACCACATATAAAGTTTTTTTAGTTTCTTGTAAGCAAATTAAACGAAAATATTTTAATGTTTTGAATTTCTTATTTTGTTTTATCTTAACCATTGTTTTTTTAAACTACATTTTAAGAATTACCAAAATAAACAAAATAATATTTACACAAAATAAAAAAAAACAAATTTTATGCAATAAATTTATCAAGCTTTATGCGAAAAGGTATATGTTTTTGCTCTTCAGTACCCTCGTGTCTAGTACCCTCGTGTCCCCACTTGCAAAATGAATCGATTTTGTTATAACGCAATTTTTTTAAGCCCAGTACCCTCGTGTCCAGTACCCTCGTGTCCAGTACCCTCGCGTCCTGTTCCCGTTCTTGGTACATATAACTTAATTTTTTCGCGTTGGCAAACTTTTATAATTATTAGCAAGGCTTTAAATAATTATGTCAAAACACACAAGTTTTAATAACACGTGTTTTTTTTGTTGAATTTTTTTGCGTGAAAAAATATTTCAACATAAAATGGCTTTTTTTACAGCCAACCAAATTTAAAGCAAGCCTAGTAAAAATTTCATTCCATTCAATAGAGTTTTTTTTATTTTTAAACTAAAAATAACAAAAAAAACACAATCCGCCTTAATTTCGGCCATCTTTCACGTTAAAAAAAACAAAACAAAAGCCTAAAACATAAAAAAAACGATTACATAAACCGAAATTATCAACTTTAAGGATAAACAAGACGTTACAAAAGTTAAGGAGGGGTATATGCATATTTAAGGAGGGGTATATGCATGGGTATATATATATGGGTATATGAGGGGTATATATATATGGTATATATATATGGGTATATATATATATGGGTATATGAGGGGCAAAAGTTAAGGAGGGGTATATGCATATGCATATTTAATACAACCTAGTAAATTATAAGTTATGTAACCTTACCCGTACACATGATGGTGCGAATCGTCTTAAACAGATTTTTTCAAGGTAAATTTTAAGGCGGCCGTAGTTTACGGAATCTTAAACTGAACGCATAGCAAAGTAAGCTGCTTTTGAACGCATACCAAAGTGCTTTTAAAGAAAATATCAAAATAAAAAAATTAACTATTTTAAGCATTAAATAAAAGCTATTTTAAGGCTATGTATTGCTTAGTTTTAAATTTGATGCAGTTTGAACATAAAGGAAAAATCCAAAAAATCACTAAAAATGCACTTTTTGGTATGTAAAGTTGGTTATGCCGAATTACATGAATAGAAAACTTTGCAAAAATATTTTATCCAACATTCATCCAGTTACTTTTGTGCTAGTTCTTTTGTGTTTTAAAAATAATCCAATTTTCTAACACCCTAAATTGGTGGCCGAAATTAGGGCCTGGCCGAAATTAAGTCATATACCCTATGAATATTTTGCAAACTATATGCATACGTACGCATTTTTCCGCAAAGTATATGCATATGTACGTATTCAATTTTTGTAACTTTTATGCAGACATATGCATAAATTTTAGAAAAAAAATGCATACGTATGGAAAAAAGTTACAAAAAATGCATACGTATGCATATACTTTGTGGAAAAATTCATACGTATTCATATAGTTTTCAAAATTTGCATACGTATGTATGCACATGATTTTATGCATACGTATGCATATCATATGCATATGTATGCATATAAAAATATGCAGACTTATGCATTTAGGTCGGATTCACACATATCCCGTATAATTTTTTCTTCATTTCTCATTCTTCTTTTCTTTATAAATTAATTTTCGTGTATTTTTGATAGTGACAAAATAAGATAAAATTCAAAGCACAATTATCAGTGAATTAAAACAAACATCGCTTAACAGTAGAACTTACGGCAGGCGTGTTCAACACTATACTTTCTTAAGTTAGAGATCGTATTACCGCTTGCACTTGCTACTTATAAATAAAAAAATTCTGAAATCTTATTAAATGGTTTCTTAAAAATAAATGTTTTCTATATAAAACGCTTGCCATTGATTTTTATGCGGCTAAATAACTAAATTAAGCGGCTGTTAAGAAAACAAACAATAAGTTATTACTTCAGTATTTTCAGACTCTTAGGACACATAACCAAACTTTTAAAATGTGAAAACAGTATTTTTTGCATTACGATTTTGTGTCAGAGTCGCGTAGTGTAGCAAACGCAACTTACACATGACGCTTATATTGCATACTGTTTTTTGACAGTACTGTTTTGTGTCGCTTTCTTTCGTGCGTACTCTTTTGTAAAACCCAGGACTGTTCTGTACCACTTTTTATGCAGTAATTATATGCCCCAAATAAATATACTACAGTTTTAACTTTTTATTTGCATTTTAGACTTAGTTTTTAGGATTAAAAAACAAATATATCAAAACAGATGCATATTTATAAAGTATATACAAATGTTAGCATATAATTTAAAAACAAAGCAACCATTTGAAAATTTTTACAAAGTTATGTTTTATTCATGCGTATGCAAAAAAAAAACTTAGGTAACTTAGGTACCCACAATCATTTCGTATAATTTGTGCTTCGTTTTTTATTCTTGTTTTACTAACAAATTACATGATTTGCTGAAATTACTTGTAAATTTAAATGTCGCTGTAACAGTTAAAACGAATACTAAAAAACTTTTTATTAATTCCATAAGACGTTTGGCTTACTTTAAATTAGGCAAAAACCCACAAAAAAGTGTCTTTTCTTCGCTCGAATGAAGTTGGTGTCGTCTTTGAACTTGAAAATTAAGATGCTCCTTTACTTGTTCAAAATATTCGCCGCATGGTTAAGGCAAACCACGGATTTTTAATGTCGCTTTTGTTTTAAAAAATCTTCAGACCAGTAACGGTCACTTTAGTTAAATTAGCGTTCGTTTTCGCCAAGACGCTCTTTTAACAATAAAAAACTGGCCAGCTCTAATGGTTTTTTTTATCTTTTCAGATTAAGCTTATAATATTTGGAAGTAAAAACAACCTACGAGTAATTTTGATGATTGGATCCAAATTGTTTTTTACCACATTTTAAAAAAAAAGGTTTTGAAAATACTTATTTTTAAAAGAAAGATTTTTATATTAACTTTTTTACTATGATACTGACGAATAACATAATCATAACCATCTATTGACAAAAAGTGTCCTATAACTGTGTTCTTCTTTATGTTTCTTTTCCTAATCTTTTCTTTTCTAACGAATAAAAATTTTTCATTTCATTAAATCTTAACACGTCAGGATTTTAAGGACCCTCCAAATGTCATATAGTATTCGTGATCACGTCATATATGTTTTGCCAAAGGTGGATAATACGATGATTCGGGACAAAGGTGTGACACTCGTGTTTAACAAACGCGGCCATGCGAAAGACAACCAGCGGACGGACGGGTGTCATCGTGACGGACGGGTGTCATCGTGACGGACGGGTGTCATCGTGACGGACGGGTGTCATCGTGACGGACGGGTGTCATCGTGACGGACGGGTGTCATCGTGACGGACGGGTGTCATCGTGACGGACGGGTTTGTCATCGTGACGGACGGGTGTCATCGTGACGGACGGGTGTCATCGTGACGGACGGGTGTCATCGTGACGGACGGGTGTCATCGTGACGGACGGGTGTCATCGTGACGGACGGGTGTCACGATAAATGCTTTGAAAACCATGTTTCTAAACATATTTTGTCTTGCTGGCTGACTTTCAAAAACTTTTACAATTTAATACCGTACCTTTTTTTAAAACTCGAATAAGCGACAAAAAACAGATGCTGCGTGAAAACCAGAATAAATAACACAAATATATTATTATGCTAGTATAAAATCACATTCATACAAATTTAAATAATTTAAATAAGGGCAAATTTAACCTTTTTTGATATAAAAACCGCGAAAACAAATTAAGAAGTTACATTTGTATTAATTTGTCATAAAATAAATTTAAAAAATATGAAAAATATGTCCACAATTACTTAAAAGGACTATTTGTTTTAAAAATATCAGGAACAAAAAAATTTTCAGTTTAGTTTGAAAATGATACGTGAAAAAAGCAAAAGGAAATGTGCACAATTGTAGTTTCTTTCAAATAAGTATTCGTTGTTTTCATTCGGATTTTTTTCATGTAAAGAGATAAAGAAATGAAATTAAACATTAATGTGTATGTGAAAAATATGAAATATGAGATAAAACACGACTACTGAGGGGTTCGAACTTAGAAACCTCAAATGCGTATCCAGAGACCATCCACTGCACTACCGTAATTATGAATGAATTCACCTAAAAGCGTATAATATAAACTGCTGTTTGCAACCACCAATGTTTTCAGGCAATATTTTTACTTTTCTTTGGTGTTTTGGGAAATTTTCAAAAATAATGTAAACTGAACTTTATTTTTCATTAAAATGTCGACAAATCTGTGGTATCTTTTATAAAAATGTATTAGTTTGTGTTCAGTTTTATTGTATTTTTTATTTTAAAAAATTACAAAATATGCATTTGTTGTGTTCTTTAGAATCCTTTAATTTGTAAAATTTAAAATATATTCAAAGTCTTTAACGATTTATTCCATAATCCTTTTTTATTTTGTTTTGATTTTGGGGATTGTTTTTCATTTGCCACTTTATTATTATTTTTTTTTGAAGAAAAGGAAGAAGGCTCATTAAATACATTCAGTAAACATTTATCCCCCTTCGCTCGGTACTCAAAATAACACCTGAATAAGTGTAGAAAAAACCCATTAAAACCTTAAAAGATGTTTCAAAAAAAAGCAAATGATTATGTCAAACTACATTTCTTTAAAACTAAGTGACTTATGCTCTCACTGTAAATCATATTCTTTTTATTTATGCATTACATCTATATTATTTTCTTGAGAATGCTGAGCTAAATGTTTGGAAGCCAGCCAAGAAGATTAAATAAATATCTTTAGAAATATGGTTTTCAAACTATTTATCGTGACACCCGTCCGTCACGATGACACCCGTCCTCCGATCCCCCCCCGTCACGATGACACCCGTGAGTCACGATACACCCGTCCGTCACGATACCCCCGACACCCGTCCGTCACCATGACACCCGTCCCCCCCCCACCCCCCCCCCCCCGTCACGATGACATCCGTCCGTCACGATGACACCCGTCCGTCCGCTGGTTGTCTTTCGCATGGCCGCGTTTGTTAAACACGAGTGTCACACCTTTGTCCCGGATTATCGTATTATCCACCTTTGACCCCACTTAAGATGTGTTTCAATTTACTAATTGTGGTCTGAGCAAATTTATGGAGCTAAATATTTTAAATCTAATAAAAAATAAGTTATAAATATTTGCGTTTAGCCTTAGGACCATTATCTTCTAAACTATGTGTTTGTTACCATATGAACGACCGTTATTGGTTCGCTTGGTTTGTGCAGTGCATTTTGTACTATTATTGTGTGTTTGCTAGAATAAAACGATTTCATTTGATTCGAATCTACCCAAAATAACTAGCTGTCGTATTGGATAGTAATTTCAATTTGTTTATCATAAAAATCTAACTTAAATATATAATAATATAAGCAAACTTATCTTTCATTACATAAAATAAAGTTCTAAATATTTTTCAATTTTTTCACAAATTATGAGCACAAATTTTAATTCTGCCAAAACCTCCTCTAATTAAATAAATGATTGATTTGTGTTTCACTTAAACTCCTTAAAATGTTTACAAAAAGTAAAATAACTGTCTTGTTAGTATTTCGTAACCCTTGGTGCTATGATTAATCTATTCTTATAAGCCATAGACCAAAAAAAACCCTAAAGCACTATAATATAAAGAACCACTATATAAAAATAATAAAGAAAAAACAAAAGCATCAGCTAATTAAAAGCAGAAAACAAACACAGTTTTATTTTACATTCTTCCATTATTCAAGTGCATAGGAAACGGTAATATAACAATAAAATTGGAAAATTTTATCATTTGGTCAATTGTTCTTTGCAAAAAAAGACATTCGCCAATTTTATGCGAGTTAGCTTCTCTTAAAAAATGAGGTGCATAAAATAATATGTGTATTATGAGTATACAGTATATATTTTTATCATGAAATCGATTGGGCGGTAAGTCAACTTATAATATAACCAAAGGTGGATAATAGGTGTGAACCAAAGCAAAACCAAAAACCAAACCAAAGGTGTGACACTCGTGTTTAACAAAAGCGGCCGTGCGAAAGACAACCAGCGGACGGACCGGTGTCATCGTGACAGACGGGTTTCATCGTGACGGACGGTTGTCATCGTGACGGATGGGTGTTATCGTGACGGACGGGTAAATAGTTTGAAAACCATCTTTCTAAAGATATTTATTTAATCTTCTTGGTTGGCTTTCAAACATTTAGCTCAGCATTCTCAAGAAAATAATATAGATGTAATGCATAAATAAAAAGAATATGATTTACAGTGAGAGCATAAGTCACTTAGTTTTAAAGAAATGTAGTTTGACATAATCATTTGCTTTTTTTTTTGAAACATCTTTTAAGGTTTTAATGGGTTTTTTCTACACTTATTTAGGTGTTATTTTGAGTACCGAGCGAAGGGGGATAAATGTTTACTGGATTTATTTAATTAGCCTTCTTCCTTTTCTTCAAAATAATAATAATAAAGTGGCAAATAAAAAAAATCCCCAAAATCAAAACAAAATGACAAAGGATTATGGAATAAATCGTTAAAAACCTTGAATATATTTTATATTTTACAAATTAAAGGATTGTAAAGAACACAACAAATGCATATTTTGTAATTTTTTAAAATAAAAAATACAATAAAACTGAACACAAACTAATACATTTTTATAAAAGATACCACAGATTTGTCGGCATTTTAATGAAAAATAAAGTTCAGTTTACATTATTTTTTAAAATTCCCCAAAACACCAAAGAAAAGTAAAAACATTGCCTGAAAACATTGGTGGTTGCAAACAGCAGTTTATATTACGCTTTTAGGCGAATTCATTCATAATACGGTAGCGCAGTCCGCAGTGGATGGTCTCTGGATACACATTTGATTTGAGGGTCCTAAGTTCGAACCCCTCAGTAGTCGTGTTTTTTCTCGCCTAAGCATATTTCTAACATAAACATTAATGTTTAATTTCATTTCTTTATCTCTTTACATGAAAAAAAACCGAATGAAAACAACGAATACTTATTTTAAAGAAACTACAATTGTGCACATTTGCATGTATATTTGCATCATATTTGCATGCATATCCTTTTGCTTCTTTCACGTATCATTTTTAAACTAAACTGAAATTTTTTTTGTTCCTGATATTTTTTAAATAAATAGTCCTTTTAAGTAATTGTGGGCATATTTTTCATATTTTTTAAATTTATTTTATGACAAATTAATACAAATGTACCTAACTTGTTAATTTGTTTTCGCGGTTTTTTATATTAAAGAGGCTAAATTTGCCCTTATTTAAATTATTTAAATTTGTATGAATGTGATTTTATACTAGAATAATAATATATTTGTGTTATATATTCTGGTTTTTACGCAGCATCTGTTTTTTGTTGCTTATTCGAGTTTTAAAAAAAGGTACGGTATTAAATTGTAAAAGTTTTTGAAAGTCAGCCAGCAAGACAAAATATGTTTAGAAACATGATTTTCAAAGCATTTATCGTGACACCCGTCCGTCACAATGACACCCATCCGTCACGATGACACCCGTCCATCCGCTGGTTGTTATTCGCATGGCCGCGTTTGTTAAAGACGAGTGTCACACCTCAGTGGCGTGCCCAGGATTTCATTTCGGGGGGGCGGTCTGGGGGGGTACATACTAACCCTGAGGGGGGTCTGGGGGGCGAAAGCCCCGAGAATGGGGGGTCCTGGGGGGCGAGTGCCCCCAGCGGGGTCACGGGGCCGCCCCTTGTCAGGAGGGTCCGGGGGGCAGAATGCCCCCCGGGGGAAAAAATTTTTAATTTAAGGCGCTAAAATACACTAGAAATTTTAATTCCAGATGATAATTAAAACAAAATTTAAGGTTTTTTTTTATTCCTACCCATTTAAAACATGTGTTTAAAACGTTAATAAAAGGTTAATAATGTTTATAGTAGTTTTATTTAACATGTATGCCTTAACTATTGAGCGGCAAAATCGATTTGAAATTGAAAAACTGAGATAAATTTCAATTTAAACTACCCGCGAAGCGGGGAAAATTTGGTTTTTTGACTATTAATATGCTTTTGGAAGGCATCAGGAAAGTTTCTGTATTAATATTTAAGGAAAAAAATTTTCTCTCCCAAAATTAAAAAAACGTAAGGGTCCCCCCTTACGAAAAAATCCGGCTTCGCCGGATTTCGGGGGGGGGGGGGTGGCCGCCGCCCCCCCCCCCTGGGCACGCCACTGTCACACCTTTGTCCCGAATCATCATATTATCCACCTTTGAAATAACTCATTTTAGCGTTTTTAGTTCTGGGACCTTTCCTTCAAATTTTTTGTAGGGGTTTGGTTTTTGGTACCTACCTATGCATAAGTTTTAGGAAGGAATGGACACTAGAATTTTTTTTTTGAAGGGTGGGTGAGGTGAACCCTTCCTTTCAATTGCTTTTCATTCTCACCTAAGTTTGAGGCTAAATTCCGAGATGTGTCTTTCATTGCGGGCATACATACATAGGCACGCGGGGGGGGGGGTTGGGGGGGCTAACCCTCCAAATTCTGAGTTGGGTCTTTACGCTTTAACCCCCTCCCACTTAGAAATAGGGGAGAGAAGAAAACGTTAAACAAAGTCTTTAAAATGACATCTAACTGCCTACAAACTTAAGTTTTGTGGTCAAAATAAGTGTTTTAAGCTATAAAAAACTCAAAAATGCAATAACAGGCGTTTGTTTTTTTTTGACCTAAAATTAGCGTTTTTTTACATATTTTTCTTTTAAAGTCGAAAAACGTTGTATAAAATACACTCCAGAAAAAAAACAATATGGGTCGTAAAATGCGTTTTTCAGATTTTTTTGGATTCGGGAAATCCAATCCCTCATTCCTCCAAATTCTGAGATGGGGGGCTGGGGGGGTTTAGCCCCTCCCACTCAGAAGTGGGGAAGTGGAGAAAAAGGTTAACCTCCCCCCTCCAATTTTTGGAAAAGTAAAGAAAAAAATCATCAAAATGACTTATTAAAATAACTGCTTCCATATTGAAGTTTTGAGGTCAAAATGAGTGTTTTAAGCAATAAAAGCTAAAATATGCAGTGTATAAAAAGATTTTTTGACCTACAAATAGCGTTTTTGCCTACTTTTCCTTCCAAATCCAAAAATTACATGGGAAAAGCGATATGGGTAAAATGCGTTATTTAAATATTAAACCCTCTTTAAAGGCTGGTTCACACAGGAATGACAGCTGATAGATGACGCATAGCGCACACCGTTCACAGCTCAGTAACAGTGACGGTGTAATGATGTAAACGGGCGCGTTTGCTATCAGCTGCCAGCCGCCACTGCGGTGTAAACTGGCCTAAAATCTAGGTTTGACAAACTCCCTTCCCCTCTTAGGACCAACTTGCCATGCCATGTATGTATGAAGAAGGGTGTATTTCAGACCTGTGCACGGTCTGAAAATGCCCCCCCCCGTTTTATTGGAGGATTTGCCCCTCCCCGTTTTATTGCCCCCGCCAAAAAATGAAAAAGTACACTAAAAATATTACGCAATTTTTGACATATGATGACGCCATCATCGCGAATTTTTTTGAATTTTTTAGCCTATTTAAATGTATTTTAAGACATTTTAGACCCTATTTTAACCTTATTTCCGCTTTTTTGTCCCTTTTTTCCCCTTTCCCTTTCTTTTTTCTCTCTTTTTTTCCCTTTCTCTTTTTTTTTCTTCCCCCCTGCTTGCCCCCTAGCTTTATTGCCCCCCTTTTCAAAAAAGTTGCCCCCCCGTGCCCCCCAATTTGGAATTGCCCCCCCCGTTTTAACCCCGGGGGGCAGTGCACAGGTCTGGTATTTATACAATTCCTGCTTCCTCTCCCCCCCCTCCCTCTCCCGAGGGCACCTATATTAATTTCTAGTGATGGGCGGAATTGCGGAGCCCCCGGAACACCGGAACCAGAACCGGAATTAAGATTTTCCAAAAATCCGGAATAGAAACCGGAACCGGAATTCCAAATTTTGCCCGGAACTGCCCATCATTATTAATTTCTATATAAGAAAAAGATTTAAAATAATTTAGGACACCGCCTGGCTGCGGGGAACCAGCATGCGCCTGAAATGGATGGATCGTCGGGTCCCGCCTATATTCCGCGCCAGCAACGCCAACGCCCCGCTAATATTCGAGGGCCGATGACTTATAATGTGCCAGCCAGCCAAAAAGTTATTAATCCGGGGCGGATGCCTTATAATGTGCCAGCCAGCCAAAAAGTTAATAATTCGGGGCGGATGCCTTATAATGTGCCAGCCAGCCAAAAAGTTAATAATCCAGGGCGGATGCCTTATGTGCCAGCCAGCCAAAAAGTTAATAATCCGGGGCGGATGCCTTATGTGCCAGCCAGCCAAAAAGTTAATAATCCGGGGCGGATGCCTTATGTGCCAGCCAGCCAAAAAGTTAATAATCCGGGGCGGATGCCTTATAATGTGCCGGAGCGCCAAAGCCCTGCTAATACTCGAGGGCCGATGCCTTATAATTTGCCAGCGAGTCAAAACCCCGCTAATACTCGAGGGCGGATGCCAGCGAGCCAAAAAGCTAATACTCAAGAGCGGATGCCTAATGGTTTGCCAGTAAGCCAAGAAAAAGGAAACTCCAATAAGTCTTCAAACCGGTGAGGCGTTAGATAATCCTAGTAAAGTGGTTGAAAACATAAAATATCAAATTTTTACAAGATCTCAATTTTTTTATTGATCCACTTCTATTAATAATTTATAATCTCAAAGTATTTTTTACGTATTGTTATACCAAATGAATGTAGGTATTTCATATTGTTCTTGTATTTAAATTTAAACTTTTTATTAAGAATGATATTGTTATTATTATATTTTATTCAATGTGTTTAATAGCGGAGTGTCGGTGTACAAGCTGAAATATACGTTGTTAAAGAAAAATACTAAATTAAATATTGTACGTGTTAAAAATGTTAAAAAAAGTAAAAAGTAATTTTTAAGTTTCAAAGAAAAAAATACAATAGCTTTATACCGATTTTAGATAAAATAAAAATTATGAGTCGTATCTGTTTTAAAATAGTGTCGCTGTCATTGTCACTCTGACTGTGCAAAAGGTTTTTAATGAGCGTTACTGGAAAAAATAACAGATGTTTTGTCAGATATAGATATTTCTCGAAAACACTAAATTTAATAAAAAAAACGTTATCATAAAATATTTCAACTTTAGGCTTTATTTATGTTGCTTAGTAAAACTAAGGTTACCAGTTTAAGCAATTATTATGATTAATTTTATGGTGTGTTTTTAAAAAATATCGACGTATGGATTATACTCCACGCTCTAGAATCGCCAACAATAATATTGTGGCTGCACCAACTAATACGCGCAACTCGTGTACCTTTAAATCAGTCGATAGTCATATTTCATTTTATAGTTGATAATTCATTCTGATGTTTTCTTAATACTGCTTTAATTTTATCAAAAACATATAACACAAGAAAATGTCCGACAGTGCACTAAATTTTGGATCAAAATTTCGCCATTAAAGTCGCACTTGCAAACTTTTGTGCGACTTTTCTAGCGAAAATCCGCCATTTCCTGCTAGGTTTCTCGCGCTGCGATTTTTAACACAGAGTTATTTTTTTGCAGTGGGGACTGCGACTTTTTGTACTCAATACTGTTTTATTCGCTCTGAGATTTTATTAGCACTGCGAGTCTGGCTGCACAACAAAAAATACAGACATTGGTAGCCATTTTTCAATAGAGTAAAACACCTAAAACTTGTTTTATTTAATTTTAAAATATTAGAAAGTTACTTTATTTCATTAAAACTAAACATTTTTGACATCTTAACGTCAAAAAATGACTTGTACTCATTTAAACACAAAATTTTCGCTTCGCTTTGTTATTATTATTTTTTTGTTCTGGCTCGCAGTGCAAAAATAATTGCCGTGCGAATAAAGCATCAGTATTCAGCATACAAGGGCACGGGGGGGGGAATGGGGGGTTAACCCCAAATTCTGAGAAGTAGGGTTTAACTCCCCCCCCACTCAGAAATGGGGGGGGAGAAAAAGTTAACCCCCCCAATTTCGGAAAAATGAAGAAAAAAAATGTCTTTAAAATGAGTTCTAACTGCCGCCAAACTTAGGTTTTGAGGTCAAAATGAATGTTTTAAGCAATAAAAAGCTCAAATATGCAGTAAAAAGGGCTTTTTGACCTAAAATTAGCATTTTTTTACCTATTTTTCCTTGAAAATCGAAAAAAGATATGGGTAAAATGCACTCCAGAAAAAAAAAACTATATAAGTATTTTGCGTTTCTCGGATTTAAACCCCCCGTAATTTGGGGTTTAACCCCCTCCCCCACTCCGGACCAACTTGCCCATGTATGGATTCAGTGCAAACGAAGTCGCGTTCCGCACTGCAAGAAAACTAACACTGTGTTAAAAATCGCAGCGCGGAAAAACTAGCAGAAAATGGCGGATTTTTGCTAGAAAAGTCGCACAAATTGGAGCATGTGAGACTTTTCTAACACGTCAGGATTTTAAGCATACATGGCCACGGGGGGGGGGGGTTAACCCCCCCTAAATTCTGAGAAGTGGGGTTTAACCCCCCCCCCCACTCAGAAGTGGGGGGGAGAAAAAGTTAACCCCCCAATTTTGGAAAAATGAAGAAAAAAATGTCTTTAAAATGACTTCTAACTGCCTCCAAACTTAAGTTTTGAGGTCAAAATGAATGTTTTAAGCAATAAAAAGCTCAAAAATGCAATAAAAAGGGCTTTTTGACCTAAAATTAGTGTTTTTAACCTATTTTTCCTTTAAAATCGAAAAACGATATGGGTAAAATGCACTCCAGAAAAAAACGATATGGGTATTTTGCGTTTCTCGGATTTTAATCCCCCCCTAATTTGGGGTTTAAGCCCCCCCCACTCCGGACCAACTTGCCCATGTATGATTTTAAGGACCCTAAAAATGTCATTAGTATAAGTCATATAATGTTTTACTCCTTGGGTGAGGTAATGGAAGGAGCAGCGGCAAAACATGACTTCAATGCAGGTGCGAATATGGCTAAAAGAAAGCCTCGCGCCGGAACGTTTTTAAACAGATGCCGCCGCGTAATTAGACAAACTCGAGCGTCCCTTTGTGCGCGCGGGATTACTTTCGTTTAGAACGATGGATTTTGACCAGCGTGAACAAAATTTCGGTCAAAAATTTAGTGTACAGTCGGAAATTCTACTTTCTTATAGTTTTGATTTTATTAATAAAATTTTTTTCGGTTGTAAAAATGTACATTATCTTTGTGTGTTTATTTACTTTTTTAGTGGTTTTTTATTGTTGGATGAAACCAGTAAACCACATTAAAATTAAGTTCCTCATTAAACAAGAGAAGATATAATTGGTAAATTGAATTTGATAACAAATTTAAAAAATTAAAAAAATATTTGCGTTTAAAAATGCCAAAATTTTAGTTTGTAAAAAACTATCTTCAAGACCTCATAGTGTATTGCAAAAAGTTTTTAATTTTGTTTCTTTAAAATAGTGATTTGAATGTGATGTCGGTATTACGTCAAATTTTTCATTCTTCATCTACTTATGACACAAGGCAACTCAAAAGGATTTCGAAATGTTTTATAATTTTTGATACAAAAAATCGCAAAATCCAAAATTTTTTCCGCGGAAATAATCTTCCAAAGTAAATAATGCTGAGGATATACTGTCGCAGATATTTTTTCCGGGGAAATTGTAGTCGCGGAAATGTACCGGACACCGAAAAGATTTGCTTTATTTTGAGGTAAACATTTGTTGACTATTGTAAATTAGCATATGAAACAATGCAGTTACATATGTGGAATACAGGAAATGAGCACCTAAGACTGTGCAGTTTCACCTAACTAAAATTTTAAATTTCATAAAATTTTTATACGCAAAATATATATACACAAGTTTTTCTTACTTTAATTCCATGCCAATCAGAGATGCTTAGTACTATACTATACTAAAAGTAATTTGAGGTTTTATTACTGTAATATACTAGAATTAAAGGGGGCTATCTAAATATTATGCATTACACTATTTTATAGAATTAAAGGTTTTTTTCTAGTCTAGCACAATAAAGTTTTAGTACTAATGACACCTGTAGTCAAGAGCTCCACCCGAAACGAATCGTTATAATATATATAGTTTTTACTTAATTATAACTAGTGATGTGTCCCGGAGCTCCGCTCTATTTCTTCACTAAATTCATAAATACTTAGAGTGATGCCATAGATTATTTTGTTAAAATTCTCTTGCAGTTTAAATTTTTTAAAAACTTATTTAAGACACTAATAATATTTTAAAATTTTGATTTCAAAAGCTCATTTTTTTATTATTATTGGAAGCAGCTCGATAACTTCTAATTGATGATTTTGTTTTTAACACGATCTGTGCCAATCTTTGCGCTTTTAAACATTTTGGAAGCTTTAATATTGTAGTAATGCCTTTTAAATTTAATAAAAATGACAAAAAATTTTCCAAATCCATGATCATTGATAAAAAATAGTAAAATTAGTAGTGATGGGCGGAACTGCGGAAGCCCCGCAACCGGAATTGATAGTTTCCAAAAATCCTGAACCGGAACCAGAATTCCAAATTTTTCCCGGAACCTGAACTGCCTATAAAACTGCCAAACCCCTGGAACACCGGAACCAAAACCGGAATTGAAATTTTCCAAAAATCCGGAACAAGAACCGGAATTCCAAATTTTGCCCAGAACTCGGCACCGGAACTGCCCATCACTGAAAATTAGTTTGAAATCGCGTTCGTATAATAGAAAAAGAGGGAGAAATAAGAGAGGCGTAAAAGGTGGGAGTTTAAAATAGCCCAAAAACTTTTTTGCATTAGGGACGTATTTTTTTATAAAAAATAAATAATATGCTAATATATACTGAAATATACAAGAACAGCATAATAATCTGATTTAATGGTTTGTAAATTTATTAGTAAAGTTAATACCTTTTCTTTAATTTTTCCCGTATTAATGCTGAAAAAGTAAAGCAATGTAAATAATTTATAATTATTAAAACAAAACAAATAAATTTCGTCAAAAAATGAATTTTATCAAAAAATATGTTTCGCTCCTAATTCTAGACACATATTTTGATTTAGTTTTAAGAATATTGTGGTCGGAGATTATCAATAGAATCCACCATATTACATAAGAGGCTTTAATGAAAAACTAAAATATTTTGTTATAAAAGTTGCGAAATCTAAATATTTGCGATATTGTAAATATGTCGATATTATTATTCAATAAACTACATAAATTGGTCTACCGTGCTATTGTCGCTGTCATTTCGCCACAGTTTATTCCGTTTTTCCCCCGTTTTTCTCCAACGGCACTGTCCTCTTCGGCTTCTCGGCTGAACTCCTGCTGGATCTCGTCGGTTTGGCGTTCCTCAGTCTCTGTTGAAGTAGCAAGCGGGAGAGATGTAGCCGGCGGAGCCGATCTGGAACGTCCATCATCATAGGTGTTTTTGGGGGGGGGGACAGAGGGGTGCACCCCCCCTAGAGCCAAAATTTTGGACCCCCCCCCTAAAAAATTTTGGCCTTCCACCCGGGGGTGGACCCCCCCCTAGCGGACCCGACCAAAAACACCTATGTCCATCATTGGCCTCGACTTCTTGCAGGTGTATAACCGGTCCTTGGCTGGCCAACTGAATGGTGTCCGCAGGCGACACCAAAACGGTCGTAGTTTGCGTTCTACTGCCACTAGCCTCGCTGTTACTGATGGTATAATAAAATTTTTTAACAATATAAATAGTAAGATGAAATACAATATACGCTTTGTCGATGAATATAGCAAATTGATATGAATGAAAAAGATTTTTCAAACCTTTGCTTTTATACAAAAAATTAATCTTACTTGAAAGGATTTTACCGCAAAAAACCGATTTGACCTAAATTCAACTATCTATATGTTATACCATGCAAAAAAAGGTTCCGAAATATTGCGATCTCAAAATTAACTATAATATAATTTGGCACATAGCCAAAAAATACTTTGACATTTTAGCCTTATATAATACGTTTGTGATTTATACGTATGACTATCGGTAATAACCATAGCGGTTATTAAAGAAAAAAAACTGACCCATCTCGGGTCAAAGGAGCCATCCCATCACGGGATGAAATACGTGATCCATCACGAATCTATAGCTAAGGGAAGGAGAATTTATTAAAAAGCCAATAACTGAAATTAGCGTACTAAAATAGAAAAGCAAATAGATTATAAATTATAAAATTATAATTTTTTAAAAATTAGCAGCTTATTAACAATATATTTTATTATATTTTTATTATGCTTTACAGAATTCTAAAAGCCTGTTAATATTTTTACGATTATTTATGCCGAATTTTAAAAGCATTGGCCGATATTTATTCCCGAATTCCGTGCATGTTTCAAACAGTTCTTTATCACTGTAGTGAAGCGATCTGAATTGTTTATATAATTGCGAAACCTTATTGAAAAAATTATCTTTGTTTGAACAGATTCTTCCTATACGAATTAGTTGCGATAAAAATACAGTTTTACCTAGGTTTTTTGATACGTTGCTACAATGTATGTTTATGTACATAACGAACAACATGAAAGCTAAAAACATCGGTTTTATTAAAAACATCTATATCGAGAGTGTCATTATCACATTTGATATTTAAGTCAAGGTAATCGCATTGATATAAACTGCTTGATGTTTTAGTTAGTGGCAATGACTCTGGATAAATTTTTGTACATAGATCCAGAAAAGGCGCATAATTTGTTTCTTTATTAAATGTAGGGTCCATAAATATTATTGGCAGAACATCATTATACATACCTACATAGCAGATAAAAAGTTCAGAGCCTTTTGCGTGGTATTTTCAAAGGGTATTTTGACGCGGTATTTTTGACGCGGTATTTTTGACGCGATTTTCAAACGGTTTTAATGCATGTAAA
>JASAMX010025852.1:0-27681 GCA_030248175.1 Microlaimidae sp. YZB2_3
GGCACCTCTGGCATAAAAAACTAATCATTTTTAACATCGAAAATCTTGAGGCGAAAATCGACCTAATTAACTGATCGTAATTTTAGCGCTCTACATCACGTGCAAGCTCCGTGGGAGGAACCTAGTGACTGTCCGCACAATAAAATGGAGCGAAAAAAATTTGGTCTAGTCGGATCTCAGGTTGGTGTGAAACGTAAAAAAAGTTTTTATCAATTAATTTTTAATTTCATATTAAGACTGAGAGTTACCAGCAAATTATTTCGATAATTTATTAAAAATATAGTTTTATTTTGATAACACAATGTAGTTTTGTTACTAATTTTATGCTCAGTTCAAAGCTTAGCGTTTTGTAAAAATTTAAATTTCCTTAATAGGGTTTAGGCTTTGTTTTAGGCTTTAGGCCTATATAAGGGCCTATCTAAACTATAGCCATATGGCCCCAAATTAGGATGAGTTATAGTTAGGATTCTTAGAAAAAAAAAGATTTATAAAAACTATTCCGTTATAGTTTTAATGTTAAAAAATCGTGATTATTTTAATCTAATTTTTAACCCTAACTAGGGTTACCTTAATCGGGTAAATATAACCCTAATTAAATCGCGCCCACATTAAGGCGTTCCCTATTAACAGCCATTACACACCTTAACAGAAACTAGTACGTAATTAAAAAGTTTAAATGCCTTAAATAACAGGCACTCTTTATTTAAGGTATTTTCTGTCTACGTAATATACTTTTTATGTTATATATTTTTGATATAAAATAAAAAAAACATAATTCTTTCAAAGTGTAATACTTTGCATTCTTTAGGAATTTTCTCAAAGCAGAAATCTAGCTCACTTTTTGGTGTTTAAAAAAATTATACAATATGCGATTTTTTTTAAATTTTGTGAAAGTGGTGCGCATGATATAGAGTAGTGCATTTAATTTCGGCACTTTTCAAAATTGTGAATTTTTGATTTTGGACTATATCTTTGGTAATCCTGGACGGAATACGACGTTTGATAGCTCAAATATGAGCTAATTATATGTAGATGACTTTCGTCAGCTTTTTATTTGTTATGCTATTTTCTTTGAAATTGTGTGATTTATGAAAAATAAAATTGTTACTCGTTTTTAGAACATGGGCATTTCATGATTACTCAATAAATTGGTTTAAAAATTAAACTGTCTTGGTAAAATTTAGTCTATTATCTGAGTTTTTAGTCCCCGTGGTTCTACGTTGCGTCTGTGGTGAGCAATCGTTAAAAAGTAAAATAGTGTAATTTCGGCACACATATTGCTGTAGGTAAAAACGGGTTAAATTAATTGGTCGGGTGTTAAATTGTAGTTGTAAATAGTTAAAAGACAACGTTGTAATGTGTAGGGGTCATAGAACTGCACTTAAACTCGATTAAGGGGGTTCTTTTAAAAAGTGCCGAAATTAAATGTATTTTTTTTCCAAATTTTGCTCATTTTGATTCCATTTGGCATTTTAGCTGTAACTTTTTGCCAGTTACACGTTGAACAACAAGTAGAAGCTTAAATTAAAGAAAACTGTCTGGAGATAATGATAGACTTTTAAATTTTTGAAAATGATGATTTTTTGACTGAGAAACAATCGATTGTTTGTAAAGTGCCGAAATTAAATGCACACATTTAATTTCGGCAATTTTCCATTTTTTTTTTAAAAACTGATTTGATTAAGTTAAAAAACAATTTTCGTACAGTGAAACTTTTGTGAAGCAACGCAGTGTCGTGAAAGCTTAAAAATGAACTATCAAACATGAAAATCGGGCCATACAGTGAAAAGTTACATCGGAAAAACAAAAAAGTGCCGAAATTAAATGCACTACCCGAAGTTAAGCTTCTTCTTTTCTCGATTTTTTCTGTGTAAAGATCATTTTTCTGGGCATATACTACAGTTTCTTGGTTGTGTGTTTGTTTGTTTGTAAACTTGTTTTTATAGAGTAGATTGTGCAAGCGAATGGTGGAGTTAATGCCTATTGTAACACGAGCGGCGAAACAGACGACCCGCGGTTGTCAAATCCTCTTCAAAAACAGAAGATGGAATTGTTCCAGCATTGAAAATGCTCCTAATCTAACTCCCGACCTTTTAAAAGGTGAATAATATGGCATAAGAACACATCGTTTAATTAAAATTTTGATTTTGTTATCATTACATATAACACTCATAAACCCATAAATTTAATTATGAGAAATCTTATAACAATTTTAACCATAAATCTTAAACCTTAGTTTTACTAGACAATCTATGCAAAACCTTAAAATCAGGCTAATCAGGCTTTATCCTGATAATTTGTTCATTTTAATTTAATTGCGTGTTCTTATTGAAGAATGTCACTAATATAATTACACTTAAATCTTATGAATAGTTTGTACAAGGTTTTATAAATATTTTTCCAGCATAACTGCTTTATTTTCAAAAGTGTTACTTAAAGCATGCTTTGTTAGCATAAAGCAATATTCGTGTTAATAACTCGGTAACTGGGGGAAATGAAGTTTTGCTGTAATACAATTGTTTCTCACTAATTTTTATAATCCTTTTAAAGGTAGTAAGTGTTTTGCATTCTTGGTGTTTAATAAGTGACAAAATTTCATATAATATAATTTGTTGAAAAAAGATGAGCACTAGAAAGAAAGCAAGTATTTCTTCCAAAAAAGCAGTAAGATACGAAGGTTTATATTGAATTATAGCAAATAATCACTGCAACAATTTATGAACTAAAATAATTTTATACCGACTTTTCTATTGTCGAGATGATCGTTAAAGTTTAAATAATCTATATTCTTATTAAATACAAAAAAAAACTAACTCTGCATTGTCTAGAAATCAAAAAAACAACAAAGATCGTATGCTTAACAAATAAAAAACTAGCAATTTGTTATTTACTGCGCTCTTTAGGAGTGTATTACTTGTTTGAAGATTGCTTGTTAAAATACAATAGAGCTAATTTAGGCACAAGGGAGCAGGCGTTTGTGTACGCTTTCTCGGCAGCCGCAGTGCTGCACGGAGTGGCCAAAGGCTGCGTGTCAGGTGATCTTCCTTTCTGTCCCTGCGGACAACTGCCGAATAAAAATCCTGTGGATTTCAAGGTAATAATAAATTGCATTCGAAATGAATTAAATTTCAAATGCAATCTACTATATGGTATCGTTTATTTCTAAACAAAACATTGAATTCTCGTTCATTTGTTTAACACAATTTCGTGGGAATACGTGGGAACTGCGTGTTGGGAGTGCAACAGTCCAATGCAATTGCCAAAAAAATTGCGGTTGGTAGGCTGACCTCAGGGTAGAGGGAATACAATAAAATCTAGCATAAACATAAGTGATGATATTATTGTGAACTCACAAAATATGATTAACGCGCGTTTTACCTATGCTTACCTCATAAAGTATCAACAAAAGATTGAAATTTTGCTTTGAATTTTGTGGCGTTACCAGATTTGAAGTGTTGCCCTGGCCAGGGAAAACTTTTACAATGCGACCAGGCTCATTACAGAAGCCCAAATGTTTGTATAGGATTATGTGTTTGAAGAATTTTTATGTTGGCCAAGGTAATAATTACTTGGGCCAATCCTGCAAAGGTCTGTTCTTACTCAACAGGCCTATGTAGAAATTTCAGCAGTTCCTACATAACTTGTTTTAAATCATTTTAAAAAGGAAGTGAGAGATCTTACAAAATTTAAAGGTTATATTAAACCTTTTTAACAAATAATGTTATTAATATTTTGTTGGGTTCATATATCTGACATTGTGATCATGGAAATCGCTCAAGAATCTGCCAGGTGCAAACTTTTGGCATGGAGGATTAAAATCGCAGCCAAAAGGTTTAATTTAATCTAAATAGATCCGGTAGTGAACTATGGGGCGAACCCTTAGTTTTTTATGGCACCGTCAGCAACTCCTGTTATTTAAAAACTTATGTTATTAATATTTTGTTTGGTTAATATGCCTTGATATAAGAGTCAGTATCAACGTATCCGCTAGGGAATTCATATAATTTATACGTCATAGTCATCTTCTTTTATAATCTAAGGTTTTTTAATAAAAAAACACCGTCAATCATTTTCTCATCGTGTTTAACACAAAATTATAAAAGTTCCTTAAAAAAACACTGCTGAAATAAAACCGAAAAATAAAACTCAAAGTCGGTCACAAGTTTGGCCATTAGAAAAAAAGCTGACATAAAATCCAGCAATGTGTTCAAGAAAAACAAATATTCTTTAATTCTGAAAATGATACACGGTGCTAAATGATTAATGAATATAAGTGTAATGTAATATATATACACTTTAATAAAAATTAATATGAGTAGCTAGCTATATATTGAAATCTTTATTTAAAGTAACCAATAGTTAGAAAAACTGTTAAATATATTTTCTCATAAATTTTTTTACTGCAGATGTTTTTAATCTTCATCCAGTAAGTAAAAAAGAATAAAATTTATGTTATGCTAAACTCATTTGCTGTTTGGGAATAAATATCTTACTAACGTTTTTTGTTTAAGTGGAAAGGTTGCAGCGATAACGTTCATTATGGGACAGAAGTGAGCAGAGAATGGTCGGACGCTCCGTGGAATCGAAAGCGTAGAAGAGGTTACAAACGTAGGAAAAATGGAGGTATTAACAAAAATCTATAAAACTATATATTATAGTAAGAAAAAATACTCCCTACCCTGGTAAAGATGGGGGGAGGGCCTAAATTGAGAAAAACGGTTTTTACCTACCTCCTACATGCCTCCATCGGAAATTTTGCTACCTCCTACCTGCCTTCTACATGCCTCCTATATTCCTCCACCCTGCCTCCTATCTGCCTCCGAGGCAGTTTTAGCTGCCTCCTACCTGCCTCCCAATCTGTATATGTTTCAAAATAGGAGGCAGGGCTACCTGCGTCCTACTTACCTCCGAAGCAGTTGTACCTGCCTCCACCATGCCTCCTACCTGCCTCAATGCTGCCTCCAGTCTTCCGGAGGCAGGTTTAAAAGCCGTCCTTAACTGGCTACTAGAGGTGAAACGTTTGTGCCATTTTCTAACCGCTGCAATTAAATGAGCAAAACAAATGCCATTATATGGGCAAGTGTTGTGTAAATATCAATTGCAAAAAAAGTTGCAGTATCTGTGCGCTTATCATGGCAGTCGGGAGATGGACCAAACACAGCCAGCCAATCAAAGCAAACTGAAGGTAAGAATTTGAAATTCCACCGAGTCAATGTTTTAATATATCTTGATATAGTTTTAGAAACAAAGTAACCTGTCATCAGGACAGTTTTTACCCCAAGCCGTTTAAACAACTAATCCGAGCCCGTTGTTAAATAAGAAGAGCTCAGCTCAATTCTGGATTTTATAAATCGATTATTTGAAAAAAAAACCGTAGTTACCCCAGTTATTTTGTGACTTTAAGCCGTTAAAAATACACAAAAATACATTTGTAAATTTTTTTTTCTTCGATTACATTGAATGTTAATAAAAAATTTTTATCTTAAAGCAGAAAAAAATATTAAACACTATGTATGAACCGTCTACACATTTTTTCCAAAAAAAGAAAAAAGTTATAGCAAACCTTCAAAAATTTAGCACTTAAATTTGGGCCCTGTTTCAGGGTTTTTTGGTGACCGCTGCTAAACTTTGAAAACATTGATACTAAAAATTAAATTTATAAAGTTAATAGCAAAAAAAAAGAATTTATAAAGTTAATAGCAAAAAAATTGGGGCCACTGTGGTATCTCGTAAAACTAGCTTTTGCAGTATGAACCTCAAAAATAAGCCACACTTTTTCCAATTAACAAGAGGGCTTGGTTTACTTTAGTGAACGGAGTTGGGTAAAAATTGAACTGGTGACAGGTATATCACCTTCATAAAATTTTATTTAGATAAGGCGAAACATTAAGTCAGTGGAAATTTAATACTTTGTTATTATTGGCTAGCTGTGTGTGGCTGGTCCTTGTCCTGAGTTTAATATATTGCTTTGATTGGCTGACTGTTTTTAGTTGGTGCATTTCTTGACTACTATAATATGCGCACAATTACCGTTTATTTTTAAACAATTCCCATTATTTTATACGACACTTGCCTAATTAATGGCAGTTGTTGTGCCTTTTTTTGTGCATGACAATTAATGGCACTGCAGAAAAAATGGCACCAAATCGTTTTATTTGTGGTGAAGAGTTGCATATTTTTTATTAATCTAATATATAGTATTATATATTTTTGGTATTAATACCAAATGAAATATATCAATATTTTACTAACAGTTGTTTGAAAAACATCTGTTTTGATATTTATATTTTTTATAGAAAAAATACTTATGATAAATCAACCGAGTTTTTATTTCTGCTTTCATATAGGAATTGGTTATAATTTTATTTCTGTTTTTCTGTTGAGTTATTTAAATGACGATTGAATTTAAAAGTTAGTAAAATATACCATAAGTATCACAATTAGAAATAAAAAAATCCAATTTTATATATTGTTTTTTTTTGTAAAATAAAGACAGAATATGAAGAATTATAAAATGGGTTCTATTATATAGGCCTTATGGTGGCTGATATGGGTAATAAAATCAGTTTGCAACGCTTTATGGCGGAAAATAGTGGGAATCTTACACCCAGGCAGAAAATGAACAAGCACAATAATCATGTTGGTCGCTCTGTAAGTTGCTGTAACTTATCTTAAAAAATGTCTTTTAACTATTATTATTTTCGTTTATCTAATTTAAAAATTGCAAAATGACATTTTGTTTGAATGTTTAGAATATGCTGGGTGTTCATTCAGGATATGTTTTGATCGTTATTTTATTAATTTTTTAGAATGTTGTTTAAAAATACACTTTTTCCCTGTTTTTTTTCGAATCCCCGGCGTTTTGATCTATAGACAAAAATACATTATTTATTCTTGCTATTGGTAAATTAAAGCTGGCTGACTTTATTAATTTACAGCATTGAATCGACTATTTAACAATAAAACAACTAAAAAATTTAAAATTAAAATATATATACCTTATTTTAACACTTATTTATTAAATTAATCAATTTGGAACAAAATTGTTGATTTTTTAAGGACTAAACTTTTCTAACTGGTCGATTTCTTTGTAAAAGTCCATTTTTTCTTTGCAAATTTCCCTACTTTCTTTGTAATTTTTAAAATTCTAAAAAAATTGTTCTTTTGCCAGCAGATATTTTTCCGCGCTCACATTTAATTGGTCAAGGCGAGAATTTTTAAGATGGCGGTTAAAAAGATGTTCAAGTTTAATCAAGTTTAATATCAAACACAAAGTACGGTGATTTTTGTTGAATCAGCCCAGTTATGTATAACACAAGAATTTCTAAAGTTACAAAGAAAAAACTGACATCCACAAAGAAAGAATGAATTTTTACAAAGAAATTGAATGTTAGTAACTTTTATGAAACAGCGCCCTGCTTTAAAATTTTTTTGTGAAAAGGCGGAATTAAAAAAAAATACGCGTTCCAATTCGTTTTTTAAACGTCATAAAACAAAAATTTAGTCTGTTTTTTCGATGCTCTCAGCGCAATTTTATGACGTTAGCCAGATTTAATTTTCAATCATAGTGTTATATGTTGTTAAGAATTAGTGGAGTATAAGTATAGATGTAGTTTATCTGTATAAAAATAGTATACAAATAAATAAAGGGCATAAGACATGCCAAAAAATTTTTTTCAAAAAAATTTTGTTCAGGATTTGAAATTCAATCATTGAAATATAATCGACTTACAATAAAATTGGAGCTCAAAAAATCCAAGCTGCAGAAAATGCTTATTTTATAATTCAAACCTAATTTTGCAATTAAGTTTGGACTCTACGTGTTTTTTTCCATACATAATGGTACTTTGCCATCATGTGTTGTTAATTTTGTAAATATAAATTTTATAGCCGCAAAGCGTCTGTTCACGAAATTGTAATTTTATTAATATATATGAACAAGGGTGAAAAAAACAAAAAAACAGTGCTTTAATTTCATTTTATCAAGGATCAGTCATCATAAGCAAAAAACAGATGAAATACGACAGGGAGGGAGGGAAATATTACATTTGTTCCTATATATTCATAAAATTACAATTTCATGAACGGACGCTTCGCATCCTATAAAATATTTTATAATACTGGCCGTTCAAAGCAAAACAGATTTTATACTTCTGTTAAAAAAATTTAAAGTAGTAAAAAAATGAATAATTAGAAATAGCGAATAACTGTGACGTTGGGTTGGAACGTCCCTTCTTGAAGTGATGACTTACAACTACTCCAAAGTATAAGAGACACCGTAAAGTAAATTAAAGCCACACCGTATGGTGCAGTGGTAGCACGCTGAACTAAGATGAACAGGCTTCTATCTCCAAAAAATTGTCATCTTATTTCGCCTTAAGTTATGGGTCGTCACATAACCAATAAAAAATTTATTGACGTATTTTTTTATCATAAAAGCGTTGGTGCAGTGGTAGCACGCTGAACTAAGATGAACAGGCTTCTATCTCCAAAAAATTGTCATCTTATTTCGCCTTAAGTTATGGGTCGTCACATAACCAATAAAAAATTTATTGACGTATTTTTTTTATCATAAAAGCGTTGAAAAGTGCTTTCAACGCGCGGAGACTAAAATGTGCTTTAAAAAACCCTTTTGAGACGTGCATCAGAGTTGAATGAGCTCGAAAAGTGCTTGTATTAATTCCTGAAAGATTAAAGACTGTTTGAATCCATTATGATAAGGCTGTAACTGAAACAGAGTGAAAAAGTGAATTGTTGGCATAAATTATTTTTGGCGCTAGTGATTAAAAAGGCCACGGCATAACCGAGCAACCAGACTGAAGCAGGTTGATTAAAGCAGGTCGTTCAATTAGAGAAGATGGATCAGCTAACACCTAAATCATTTTACAAGGAGAACGAGCTGCACCCATCAAGTTCCGGAAGCGCTTCTGTTAAAAGAAGAGAGAATTCTTGCCATTAGACACAATGGTTTTTTCTTTGTCAGCGAAAAACGAAAACAAGCATTAAATAATTTCTTCATATGAGCAAATGGGATTTAGCGAAGAGAAGTCTGGTCAGATTCAGGCTTTTCAGGGTGACTGACTGCTGAGATCATCTGTTTTAAGTTAAACTTCTGCATTAATTCCGTCAAAAGAAGGACTTTCAAATGTGGGAAGATTTTTTTGAGCTAAATTGACAATTTCTCCAGCACAACAGAAGCATTGTTGTGTCTGTTGGAGCTCCTAATTTGCAATGAGATCCTTGAAAACTTTTTGCTCTTGGCTGAACCTTAACTGAACTATCTTCAGACCTACCATGATCAGAAAAAACATGGCTGGTCTGCTAGGGAAACTGGCTGGTGGTTTGAGACTTGGATTTTGATCTGGGATGCTCAGCAAAAACACCGCGCTCACCATCAAGTGACTGAGACTGACCACGATTAAAACGAAAATACTTAGAAGAAACACCGTCAGAAAATTTGCCTGATTGACCGTCAGCGGACTCGCCATGCAAATTTAAATAAGAACAACGCTCACAAGAGTCGTCATTGTAAGAAGATATGTGTGCAGATGCAACAGATCAGCCAAAAAGTACTTTCTGCTATTCGAAGTTCTTCTAGCAGATTTCCCTTCTTTCTGAACGATTCAACGCACTTTGGGACTACAAAAACGATCCCAAATAGAGTGCAAACGGTTGTGATACCGGTCATTTGCTTAGTTTTCACAACAAACGACAATATATTGCTGTATTTCCCAACTCGAGTTCCTGCAAATATTGGTTTATACAACGTTTTATTTCTTGTTTCGGCAGTTGCTAAACAATTAAAACGTTTTCCGCAAAAATTCTCCAAAACACCAGGTGACATTCTATCTTATTATTTGTCTGAACTTGGTGATATTTTAGCTTATCTCTTAGCGCGTATCATGGAATTATCTATGCAAACTTTTCTTTTAGTTTGGAAGGATGCTTTATTCGTCCTATTTAAAAAAAAGTATTGCCAGTTTAAAAGAAAATTATGTTGCAAAACTATCTATCGAAAGTATTATATTTGATACTAGCTAGATTACTTGCAAAAAATAACCTAATAACAAAAGAACACTATGGAATTTTTTCAGGACGATTAGGACGATCTGTAGGTTTGCAATTAATAGACTACACTTATGGATTAGATAACTGCTTTGGAGGCAAAAAAATTATTGATAAACGTTATGTATATCAATTTTTCAAGAGCCTTCAACAGAGTTAGTCATCCAAAATTATTGCACAAATTAAAAGCTTATGAAATCAGCTATGAGCTTTTTGACTGGCTTGAACTTGAAGATTTTTTATTTTTAAGGCGCGTAATTATTGATAAGGGTGAATTTTGCTTAAATAATGAATAAAACTATTTTTATTATGATTTTGCATATGTGATTAGCGGAATACCTCAGAGAAGCGTGCTGGAAGGACCATTTTTGTTTATTTTGTACATAAATAATATACCACAATCTTTAGGGCCTGAATTTCTAATTAAATGATTTACTGACAATGCCAAAATATGTACAGTTTATGAAAATTTAATTTTTTTTCCAACTTTTGTCAAATGTTTTTACAAGTGGTCTTCTGACTGGCAACTTAACGTTGCTATAAAAAAGCAGGGTTTTGGCTGTTAGAGCAATTAATTTTAGTGCTAAAAACACTATTGATAATTTTAACATTAAATTAGCGTCTGTCAAAAAGGATTCAGGAATTAAAATATCAAAAGATTTTAAACTGTTTATTACTGTTCTGAAATTTTAGCAAAAGCTCTAAACAGAATAAGTTTTTTTTGATGTTTTAATACAAAAATATTGGCATTGCTGCTAAAAGCCTCCAAAATTATATACTTCCACTTGTCAAACTTGTAACCTATGTTTTGTCTGCGTTTCATCAAAAAAAACATCAACTGCATTAAAAATTTACAAAAAACATTTACAAAAAGGTTGTGCATACTTAAAAGTGCGGTGCAGAGTCAAATTTTTTGACTTTGATTTTGATGATTTTTTGTAAAAACCTTACTTCTGCCAGCAATAGCTCACAAAAAGTTTTTCATCAAAATATCTTCACTGGTTCAGGAGGCATAATTCTGTACTGATAGATTGCTCAATGGGTATAAAAATTTATGTTACAACACATGCACTCAAAGAAAGCATCCACGTTCTACTTTTATTTGATTGCTATTGTTCTACCTTGATTGTTAAGATTGGAGCAGTATTTCTCGAGATATTGCATTTCCCGTACAAAAAACCCGCGATTTTTTCGCTAAAAATACGAAGTGTAGGCAAAAATTTTGGTCAAACCTAATTAAATCACTGCCGTCGTGTTTATTTTAGCGAAAAAAACTAATGGTTTTTTGTACAGGAAACGCAATGTCTCGACATATACTGCACGAATCTTAACGATCAAGGTATCAAAATAAAGTGGAAAATAGCCACTTTCTTTGAGTGCATATTTTGCAACTAAAACTTTTATACACATTGAGCAGTCTTTTAAATACAAATTGTCAAAAAAAACTATTTTTGGGGGTCATATTTTATCTCCTGAACAAGTGAAGATACTTTAATAAAAATTTTTTTGTGGGCTATTGGTGGCACGGGTAAGGTTTTTACAAAAAAAATCCTCAAAATCGAAGAAAAAAAATTTGACTCCGCACTTTTAAGTTGTCCTTTTCTAAATTTTTTATTATGACACTAGAATAGGTGATTTGGTCTTGAAAAAGTTGAAATTCGCCGATTAAAAGTAGACGTAAAAATGTGCTTTAATATAATAAATGGATTAGTAAATATTGACCCAAAAACGTTTTTTTGTTATAAATAAAGATACTCGCACTTGAGGTAACGAGGTTAAAATTGTGGGTTTAAAACAAACTTAACGCAGCAAAATATTTTTTTCTTAATCGTGTAATCAACGCCTGAAATTCTTTGCATTTCAGTATAGTTTTCTCAAAATCACTCACTATATATACTGAACGTTTAAATAGTCATCTATGATTGAATTATATCAGGCAGACGTCGAAAATTAGTATGCAGACATGTGGGGACCAACAAAAATTGTGCGGTTATGACGTGTTTTTTTAAAAACAAATATGAACGCAGATTTTTTTTAATTCCACCTTTTTACAAAATACACAAAAATTATCCAACTTTAACCCCTAAAAAGTTTGCATTTGGGTTCCAAATTGAGAAATTTGATAAATAATTATTAAAATACCGTTTTTGATCTTTATTATTAAACCGTTTTTGTTAAAATTTTTTTTAATAGTTTTGTTTTTAAATAGTCGATTCAATACTGCAATTATCGAGGTCCGCTACAATTTATTTGTCTATAATATAAAATTCATAATACCCGTTTTGTGTTTGTAATTCGAATTTCGTTTCTGTTAATCTTAAAATTTGTGCAACCCTTACTTTGATTAACTCAACTATACTCTCCAAATTTTTTTATGAATATTACGACCTTCAAAAATGTGTAACTATTATAATTCACAAATGTTTCTAAGATTTCTCAAAAGTTATAATGAAAATCAGAAAAAATTACGAGAAATTTGTGACTTTTGTTGATAATTCACAATTATTTATGAAATAGCTTGAAAATTGTTATAATTACTTATGACTTTTTTGTGTCAATTGAGCGTAAATATTTTTTCACTATTGTTCTATGTATTGCTGCCAGTGTACGTTTTTTTATAAATTTATGTGTTTTTTTACTTTGTTTTATAATTAAAATATTTTTTAAGTAAATGATAAATAAATAAAGTAAATTCTCGCCGAAGGTTGGTTTTTCTCCAGATATAAGTGTGAAGATGTTTTTTTTTAAATTATATGTGTTTAATTTTTCTCACTGCTTAATAAATAGTGCTTGACGTTAAAAATTATTGGCAATTTAAATTTTTGTAGAGTATTTTAAAACTAAAATGTCCTTTCATTTGTTAATTAAAAACTTGACTGAACTTTGACTGCTGAAACCATGATTTAAATTGCCACTGTTCATTCCAAAATTTTAACTGCGGCTGATGGAAATGCGTTTGCAAAATAACTTTTTTTAAATAAAAGATTAAGATACCTTAGTAAAATCAAGAATATATATTTTTGGCAGAATATACCAGTATTTTAGTCGTATGTTAAAGAACATTTATTGAATTATATTGTATTTTAAAGTAAATCAATTATATCTTTAATGTAAATCAAATAATAGACGGAATTTGCTAAAATTTTGCAGAAAAAAGTTTTGCAGCCAAAAGCTTTAATTGTAAACTGTTCCATTCCAAATATAATAAACATATAGGCCTATTTTTCCAATAAAAAAATCGTTAATGGTGGATGATTTTTTTTTGTTTGTTTAACGGTTAATTTCCAATTAGGAACCAATATTATAAAATGAAAACGAGTCAAATATAAATTCTGCTAACCTTATAAAAATAGTTTAACAAACAAAGTGTTCAGTTTATAACAGGAGAACAAGAAGTGGTGATATAAAAAAATGCCACCTGTCTTTCCTGACACCTGATTTTTTCAGAAAATTGTTTTTATGATATTCTAAAAAACACATTTTTTTCTAACCATTTTCGATCGTGGCAGTGATCAAGACAAAAATAATTTTACGTTTTCGCAATAAAAATTCAATGAAAATTGACGATTAAAATCGTATCTAAAAATAATGAGAAAAGTTCGGACCAAAAACGGAATTTATTCTAAGAACACACTTTATACGGACGATCTGCCTGGTGCGTGATTTATTTTTGAAGTTTTAATTGTATTTTCAACAAGTTTTCTTCAAATATTTTTTGTAAAAAAATAGCGTTCATGTGTTTAAAAAAAAACAACTTAGGCCCGGTTGCACCAAAACTACTTAAATTAAGTAGGATACTTAAGTAGCTGTAGATCTGTATAAAATGTACACATTCGCATCCACTTTAAGTAGTCTACTTAACTGAAGTTATGGTTAACTCAACTCATCCACTTTAAGTAGTCTACTTAACTTAAGTTATGGTGCAACCGGTCCTTACACTCCTTTTTTAGAACTTTGGTGGCCGAAGTATATTCAAGCTTGGTCTGATCCGTCGGTTTTGGCGGGAAAACTTTGGACTGGGTCAATTTTTTTTGCCGCATCTGCTATTTATTATCTTTAATTTTCAGCAAATTTTAATGATTTTTTAAAATAATTTTTATTGCAAAAATTTTTTTTAGCTGTAAAACATGAACCATTTATACTTTTTTTTGTTTTAGAAATGCACGTTTGGTAGTTTTAGGGGTATAAAAAAATATTAAAAAGGGTCCAAAAAGTTGACCACGTCCTGTTTTTTTTTGCTGAAACAAGTAAATCCAGTCTGAATGAATGGAGACCAAAGTTTTATAAATACGAGTGATCAAATAATAACTGATTCTTTGCTGACAAATTAAATTTTGCCTCTCAACATTTGTTGTTTAATCAAATTTTTCAATTACCTGGTTGTTTTTAGATTATCTTATGGTAAAAACTTTGTTTTAGACTTGAATTTAAAAATTATATTAGGAATCTTGTCTAGTGGAAAATGCTAAACTGTTCGATTTTCAAAGCTCGCAAATTCAGCTCTCTAAAGTTTCTAGTACAACACCTAAAACACTATCATTTTGCCTATGAAAAAAAAGCTCCTTATTCCTGTGGATAAGATCAATGCGGCCGAAAATATGGTTCGATTTCAGCTTGGAGGAAACATTTGAAAAATTATTATGCAGAAAATGTATTAATTGAATTTCTTTGGTTATTTACAGTGCAGGAATACATTAAAAAACAAAAACATTACTTAGCTGAATACGGGTCATAAAATTTTTTAAAGTTCTAAATTTTACAATAAAAAAAACACAAAAAAAACTTCTCAAGGCTGTGTAATACATAAATTAAAAAAAGAAAAAAAAATATCAGTCGTTTAACAATAAAAAAATCAAAAATAATTTTCACAAACAAATTTTTGAACATTTTTTTAAAAGCTATTAATGTGTAATGAAAAAATTTTAGGTGAGAATATCTCGCTAACGATACACAGATGAAGATAGAGATTCATAGGTAAACAGGGCACCATATATGTTTGATTTGACCAAGTAAAGCCAAAAAAAGTTCTGAGTTGTTATTAAACATGGAAAGCCAATCTCTAGGAAAATATTGAAAATGAAGTCGATTCTGCTAACCGTGATTACGTTATGGAAGAAGCTGGACCTTCAAATGTAGAGGATGATGATGCGCTAAATACTAATTTCACAACTGACGAGGAATATCTTGCTAAAATGGAAGATATCAAAGAACTAGGAATAAGATTTATCAGTACACTGCGGTCTATTTCTTTTGCATCAATTTCGTTAACTAAAAAAGCCTTGGTCTGCTCTGATGATGTAACTGAGAATGCGGTTAATTTTATAAAACTTTTAAAACTTTTATTGAACTTTTATTGAAAGACCATAAATTTATGATATTAACGACTTCAAAAAAAATTATTTTATTGTACTATTAGTAATTTTTATGTTATATTGCTTGTGATTTTATTATAATAATGTTATAGAAATGCTAAAGGAGTAAATCAAAAAAGTAAAAAATACCCCGGTCATGCTTGCTTATTTTGCTCATTTTTCTAATTTTATAGATCAGAGGAATAGTAATGCCTAGGAATAGTAATGCCATAATCAAGTAATGCAAAGTAATGAATAGTAATGCCTAGGAATAGTAATGCCATAATGCCCCAGGAATAGTAATGCCATAATACACCAAAATTTGCTGAAAATTCTTGACGATTGCACAAATAACTTATTTTTCTACAACCTCTTTTTGTTTAAAAAAAGCTATTGTTAGCTTAGTATAATAATAAATGGACAAATTTTTCAGTTTTATAAAATGCGAAACTATTTTTGAAATTATTACTAACATTTTGATATCTTTTGTCTTTAGAATTGTAATGGTTCGGATAAAATCTTATGTGTCATTGATCTATTCCTTAAGCAATTCGTAAAATTTGTGCCAAAGGCGTTGTTGTTTTGCTTGTTTTTATGTCAAATGTCAGGGATGCGTCATATTACAGTTTTAAAAAAAGGCTGTTTTGTTTTCCGTTGTTTTATCACTTGCTCATTTTATTTGTGCTTTGTTATTGCCTAGAAAATAAATTTTATTGCTATTTTTGCCACGCATTATATTACAATTTTTGTACCAATTATCCAAGGAAAAAAGTCATAAATAATTATTAAAAAAATCCTGCACCATTTTATGACAAAAGTCACAAGGACAAAAGTACAATTTTTTTTGTGAAAAAGTCACCAAAACTCTGTTGGATTTCTGGATGTCAACTAATTTGTACTATTTTCACAAGTAATTGTGAAAAAAGTCATAAAAAAATTAAGCGAGTATGTTCTTTTGTTTCGGTGTGTATTTAATAATATTTATTTTTGATATTGTAATTAATTTTTTTAAATTCATACATTTGTTAAGCAATTTCCTTATTTGTTACTAATTTAACGTGCACAACAAGCATTTTTTATTCATTCATTCATTTATTTATTTAATCAAAACCACCCGTTTTAAAGTGACACACTTTTCCTGAAACTTAGGATGAGTTTTACAATGTTTCTTTGATTAGCAAGGCTGCTTAGCTAACGGACAAACTTATAAGCAAAATGCACCTAAATTAAAGTTTTATTCAGCAATAATTTAATAAAGGTTTTATCTAATTTCAGGTATCAAAAGTAACTTTAGAAAAAAAATGCAAGTGTCATGGTGTTTCCAGCAGCTGTACAGTTAAAACTTGTTGGAAAGAGTTACCAGAATTACTGCAAATCGGTTCTCGGTAAAAAAAAATTTGCATAATTAATATCATCTTTCTTTTCTGTCAAGTATGTAACTATGTAATATGGACGTTTTGATGATTATTTTTTTATGTTTAGACTTCAAGAGCGCTACAGTAGAGCCACTGAAGTACAACCCAATAATCGAAATCCAGATGCGACTACACATTTACCTGATGGTTTGGTTCCTGTTTCAGGTTGTTTTTTTTTATTCAGTTTTATTTTGTTTAATGTATTATGCAATATACATTTTAGCAAAAGCCAAAACAAAGCTTGAATAAAAGGTCTTATATAAAATGAAATAGCATAAGGCTACAATAATTATAAAAACTTAACACCAAAAAAAAAACAACTGAAATAAGTCTCTTTAAAACAAAAAAAATTAAAAATACATTCCATTAAACTTTCAGAAAAACATAATCCAATAAAAACAGTAAGTTTAAAAGCTATAGTTTGCGTTTTTTACCCATTTGGCTAAACTAAAAGTAAAACCAACGTGGCTGCAACGGTTGTTCGTTGGATTAAAGAATGCCCCCCATTAATTAACCTTTCAAATTACAACAATCTGACGTCACTTTATCAGCCAATTAGATTCCATTTAATACCAAGTATTTGTTTAATAAAGTGACGTCAGATTCTCGTGATTTGAGTGGTTACTTAATGGGGAGCATTTTTTTATCCAACGAACAACTGTTGCAGCCACGTTGGGTTCACATTTAAGTTTATATATTTCCACGGCGTGGATAAATTTTTGCTTGCGCTAATCAGCAGTTAATACGACGGTAGTAATTGGGTCACACGTCATCGCAACAGTAGAAAGATAATATCAAAATCACGCACGCGGCAAAATCACCACAGATACAGTTTTTATGGTAACAAAATTTCACATCTCACGTTAAAATGTGTTATTTACCGTTTTGTTTTCGTGTAAATCAAAACATTACATCGCTTAAACGTCTATTTTAAACCAAACATCCAGATATAAGTCCGAAAAACCTTGAAAATTCAATATTTAATATAAAGCGACTGTTACTTTAACAATGATTTTGCCATAGTGAATCGTTTTTTGTAACAATAGATGGAAAACATTAAAAAAATTCGCCTTATATTAAATCTAAATTTTTCAAGGTTTTTTAGACTTATACCGTCGTATTAATACCGCCGTATTAATAGCTGATTCGCATGCAGAAATTTATTCATGCCGTGGGAGTTTGTAAACTTAGTTTAGTCAAATGGGTAAAAAAACGCAATCCATAGCTCATTGTTTTTATTGGATTTTGTTTTTATTGTTTTTGATTTTATTGAAAGATAAAATAGATCATTAATTTGTTTGTTTTAAAATTATTTGTTTTAGTCTTTTCTTGCATTAAATTTTTAGACGTACTGTAGTTTTATACTATTCCATTTAAAATAATGCCTTTTTTTCGAAACTTTGCTTTGACTTGCGCTAGAATTTCCATCGTTTAAAACATTGGATTTAATGTCACTTTTCACAAAAAAAATTAGTGAACATAAAAAACAAAAATTGACGGAAAATTTTTTTAATCTAATAATATGAATACAGTCATTTGAATATGCAATCCATTTTAATCCGATTAAATATATTTAAAAAAGTATATTATACACGATATTCGTCTGCGTAACAATTCCTGTTTTGTTGATGTTTCAAAAATACCATGTCTTACAAATGCGAGTTGTAAAAATAAAGTCAACGGGCGATTGTGCAACGAAGCATACGTCAGTTGTTATAGTACTAAGGCCGGAAAGAAGTCCTGTATCGCCCATGTTTCAGCCAAAAAACTAAAAACGAGTATTTTTTTAATTTAAAAATTTTAAGCATAGTATCACAGCAAATAACAAATAAATTAAAAAATTATTAGAATACAGGCTTTCTGCAGTCCAAATTTAAAAAAAACACAAACAAATAATAGCGAGTGAAATATACTATTTTGATAACACGACTGTGTTGTTCGTTTAACTACAAATAAAATGATAGTTTGGTTTAAAAAATCCCCTCAATATTGCAAAAAATATGACTGCTTTTGCGATTAAAAGATAAATTTCAACATGTTAAAATATTTTATCAATTTTTCATAAAAACCTTTTACGGATTTTTTTTTTAAATTTTGAGGAGCGCGTTTCAAAAAAAGCGCATCTAACTTAAAAATTTTCTTTTCGAGACCCATGACATACATTAACGTAATTCCGGCGAGCGTGGCTCGCCGGTTATTGTGATCGGATGGCCAAAAACGTAATCTTACTTACCTTTCTTTGATCAGCTTTAACTTGAGATTAAATAAACTAATAGACATGAAATTTTGTATACATATGTAATGGCTGATGCGCTATCGATTGGTGTTAATAGTTTTGATGCGGCGCCGTGGGACAAAAACTGAATAACTTTCGACTTTTTTAGACAAATACACATGAAAATCGGTATACATATGTAATCGATGATGGGCTATCGGTTCATGATATTAATTTTGTTGTGGCCAGAAGCGCCGCCGCGTAGTGCGCCACCGAGTGAATAAAATCAGCCATAGCTTTAGATTAAATAGACTAATAAACTTGAAATTTGGTAGATACATATAATTAATGATGACCTATCGAATAATGAGATTAATTTTGTTGTGGCGTGAAGCACCACCACGTATCTAATGCGCTGCAGTGTGGAAAAATCAGCTATAAGTTTTATGCTTGACGCTACATAAAACCATTATCACCAATCAATAGCCCATCATCAGTTACTTATGTCTACTAAATTTTATGTTGATTAATCTATTTAATCTAAAGTAATAGCTGATTCTTCCACGCAGCGGCACATAAGGTATGTGGTGGCGCTTTACGTCATAGCAAAAAAAATGTCATCAATCGATAGCCCATCATCGATTACATACATATATATATATATATACCAAATTTCATGTTTATAGGTCACTTTAGTCTGGAGTTATTTGTGTTTTTTTCATGCGGCGGCGCTTCACGGCGCAGCGCTTTGTACCGCATCAAAATTTTTGTGACCAATCATTGGCGCCAAATCCATTACATATGTATACAAAATTTGATGTCTATTAGTTTGGTTAATCTAAAGTTATAGCTGATTCAATTGGCATAAGTGAGATTATTTAGTAATGATGGGTGGAACTGTGGAAACCCCAGAACACCGGAACCAGAATTGAGATTTTCTAAAAATCCACAACAAGAACCGGAACCGGAATTTCAAAGTTATTAAAACCGGAATCAGGTGCGGAACATACTAAAAAATCTGGAACTTGGAACTGAAACTCGGAACACTAAAAAAACCCCCAAAATCACTTTTTTTTTAAATTTCTCCTTATAAACACCCAAAAATCAAAAATTTCTATGAAGCCTTTAAAATATGAAATTATCAGAGGTTAAACTAACTTAATCTGTTGTAAAATGTACAACTAAAATAGTACAACCCAACTATGTAGTTTTATAACAGGCAAACAGGGGTCTAGCCGGTATTATAGAGCCTGCTACCCGTTACACAAGGGCACTACTGTACTTCCTACAAAAAATGCTCACGTTATTAAAAACACCAATTACCGAGAGGCGTGGTCTCAGTAGGGACAATAGCACAGTCGAGTTTATTTATATGAGTAAGAGGTAATGTGCAACACACCCCGCCAACAGATAGGTCAGAAAAGAACTCGACTTGAAAAGGGGAATTCTACTGGAAGTGTTCCAGTCTTCAACAAGTTCTGAGTTGAAAAATGGATGAACAAATTCAAAACCAAATTGACGTTGTGGTAATTATGCAACTCCTATGGAAGATAAACTCGGTGGATATAAAAATATAGCTGATGGTTCATCAGCTAGAAAAAAAGTTAATGTAGTTTCCCACTGCCAATTATTGGGCCCTGTTTGGAAAGACAGAGATGTCTGGACCAACTAACGTTGGAAGAAATTTTAAGCAACCCTTGTGAAACGTTAGCTTGGTGGGTTTGAAAATTAAGACAGACTGGGGGTTTCAGTCTGTGCAAAAAGTTACAGATAGAAATGGTCTTACTGGAAGAAAATCGGTAGAACCTATAAGAGCTAATTATAGTTACAGCATTGTAACCTTAACGGAATGGGTTTGGAAATTAACACAGTCAGAACTGAGAATTTTGGTCCAACAAAAAGTGGTTTAAAAGAAAGGTCTAATTGGACGACTAATTATAACTTTACCATATAACATTAGTTAAACAGGTTAACAAAAGATAGTTAATTTAATTTAAACTGTGAAGACAGTTTTAAATATTTATAGATTCCATGTCTGTTGCTGTGATCTGTTATCTAATCGTCTCGGAGAGGTATTAGTTTTAAAGGTGAAACCTTGGTACAATGGGTTGGAAAATTAAGGTTATGTGAATAGTTTTAGATGCTGAAAAGACCAAGTTACCTCACAGACTGATGATTAGTTAACATATCCGTGTCAACTTCTGTGTAATGCTTAGACACAAAGATTTTGAGAAGGTTTGAGCGGAAGAAGAACTCTGAGCCAAACGCAGGAGGTTTGCTCTTTAAAAAGCATACACAGGAGTTGCCATGTAGACGAAAGCGTCAATCAATCAGCTGATGAACCGGTCAGACTAACCGACAAATTGATAAGGAGATTGATTTAAACATAAAGATTATTGGGGTAAAAAAAACAGTTTGTTAAAAAGAGAGGTTTAGGCAATGATCTGAACTTAGCCGAGTTTGATTTGCGTTGCACAGGATTTGAATTTTACTTTGCGTTTGTGTTAATAATGGTTACAGAATTTATGAACAGACTTAGATGCGGCAAGAGGTTTGATTTTATGCCTGATTGATTTGTTTACGCACTTTACACAAAAGATTTTTATTAGTAATTTATACTACAGTAACTAAACGCATTGCGGTGAAATATTGCATTTCAAATAGGGTAATTTTGCAAAGAAGAATTACTAAGTTTTGGGACTAAAAATGTGGACTTTTCGCCTTAACCCAGTTTTGGTGTTAAAAACATGGTGCAACTGGCACCAACACGTGTAGATGCAAAAATGAGGAGTTTAGCAGGATAATAATAATAATAATCTACTTGATTATATATTTTCAGAAAATTTGGGGTGGTTTAAAGCAAAACAATTTTTAACACAAGATTTTAGATGTGAAGGTAATTATTGACAATTATCTTCACTGAGGGTTACTCAACCTAGCTAAAAACAGACACTTTACTAAACTAAACTTTACTAAACTTGACGTGCGATTATTCCTAATGTACCTGATTCTGAATACTGACGATTCGGAGCCATTCCGCCATTAAATTTATCAAAGGCCGCCGTGTTATTCCTAACTCAAGGAAGGAGATCGTTCAGCCAACGATCTGCTTCCGCTCAACACATTTCCCTACCTAGATTGGTCGAAACCAATCGCAGCTGTCGGCATCTCATGGCAACCAATATAAAAATATAGACTTAATTAAAAATATACTAACCTATGGAATTCAGCCGATTTGCAGATCCCTTTTCTATGCGGTAGGATATGACAACCGGTCATAAATTAAAAAGCGCAACCAATAATATGGTACCCGCCTTGTGCTCCCACTTTTAAGCGTGGAGCAGAAATTGCTGCTTGGAATGGTTTTATTTGCATGCGAAAACCGGCGCGGTTACAGTAATTTGAATATAACAATGTGCGCACTTGAAAGCTGGGCGGAATGACAACTTAGTATTTGGCGATATAAACAAAAGAATTATAAGACCTGCTACGCACTCTCCGCCACAGTTGATGTATGTATTAATTTAAGTAAAGCCTTAGTAGTCTTTTTTATAATTATTGCAGGCACGTACCCCCAAGGGTTTCTTTTGGGGGGGCGGATTATGGAGGAGTCCCCCCCCAAAAAAAATTGTTTTTGGGGGGAGGGTGGCGGAGCTCCCCTCCCCCTAGTAATCAATGATGGGATATCAATTTGTTATAATATTTTTGCTGTGGCATGAAGAATCGCTACATACCTAATGCGCCCCCATGTGGAAACATCAGCTATAAGTTTCACGCTTGACGCTGCATAAAAACCAATATCACCAATTGATAGTCCATCATCAGTTACACATGTCTACTAAATTTCATGTTAATTAGTCTAGTTATTCTAAAGCTATAGCTGATTTGTTCACACAGCAGCGCATTAGGTATGTGGCGGCGCTTTACGTCACAGCAAAAATAATATTATGAATCGATAGCCCATTATCAATTGCATATGTATACCAAATTTCATGTTTATAGGTCAATTTAGTCTGGACTTATTCATGTTTCTTTCATGTGGTGGCGCTTCACGCCACAGCGCTTTGCGCCGCATCAAAATTATTATGACCAATCAATAGCCTCTTATCTATTACATATGTATACGAAATTTCATGTCTATTAGTTTATTTAATCTAAAGTTATAGCTGATTCAATGTGCATAAGTGAGATTATTTAGGTTTTTTGCTCCCTCATGCCGCTTATGCCACAGCGCCCCACGCAGCAACGCCCCAACAAAACTAGTATTATCAATCGATAGCTCATTATTATTTACATATGTCTATTAAATTTCATGTTTTTTGCTCTATTTAATCGCAATTTACAGAGGATTTCTCAAGGTAACTCCCTCTGAAATAGGGGATTCCTTAAGGTAACTCCATCTAACATTGAGTATTTTTCCAGTTATAACAATATGCAAATATCTATCTTACTGCAGTGGTAATATTCCTAATAGTACTGGTGGGTTTCAATTCTTATCACAGGTAAGTGGTTTTGGTTTATGTTTTTTGGGAGGTTGGTTCAAAATTCTTTAGTAGGTTTTAGTTTTTATTTCAAAAAAACAAACCACTTATTTTTTTTTTTTTTGAAATTTTTTAAACTTTTAAAATTAAATCATATTTTTTAAGAAAGACACCATTATTAACGAAACTATCATAATAAAGTTTTTGATTTTTTGGGTTTTTCTTAGGTTTAGGAAAAATAAAGTTTTTTGTTTAATAGTGTCATATAGTTTGTGTCTTTTGGAGGGGGGTTTTTTGGAGCCAGTCCACTAACAACATGTTAACAACCAGCTAAGTTTGCGGATTATGAAAAAAATTATGTTTTTCAGTTTAAACCAAAAAATTGCAAATTTTACCAGAGTAAGAAAGCAAAATTCAAGCAATAAAAGCTGTTTTTAGTAAACAGCTAACTTAGCCAGTAGTTAACATTTCAGTAGTGGACCCGCCCCTGTTTTATTTTGTTAACTAATTAAATAACCCCCATGCACTTTTTTCATGCAGTTTGGGGTTTTATTCTATGTTTTTAGATGTCCATATGTCATGAACCAGTGCCTAGGCGACGGCTGGGTCGGTATAAATACACCATGGACAAATTCACCAAAGGCCAAATTCACCATAAACGTTACAAAATAATCATATAGTGGTGTCAAGTCAATTCACCATAAATATAATGCGTTTGCAATATTTGCTTTAAATTTTGACGCTTGGAAAATACAAATAAAATTTATCATGATTAAAATTTAGCTTAATTTTAGGGTTTTGCTTAGATTAAGGAAAAAATTAACCCATTTTTAATGTTTTCATGATTTAAACTAAGTTTTTTAAACAAATTTTAGTTTGCAAACGCATTTCTGATTGTTATGGTGAATTAGCACTACTTTATGGTGATTTTGTTATGGGGATTTAACACTACTTTTATGGTGATTTTGCACGTCACCCGTCAGCTGGCGCCTAGCCTCCAAATTTTAGGCGCCAGCGCAGAAATCTAGACACCAGTGTTTCAAGGGTTGGGGTTTTTCTCCTTAACTTTAGGGTTTTTTTTCTGACCGATTGAGTTTTTTGAGGGTTTTTTTTGGGTTGCGGTTTTTTAGGGTTTTTTGACCTATAAAAGTATTTTTCAATCTTAAAATAATAAATATTATTGTACCACAAATGATCTAATTTAATATAGTAGTCATAGGTAACAATCAATTTTTTTAATAATCAATTGAATTTTAGTATATTTTACAATTACCCAAGAAAAAATTAATAATACAATCTGGCACTGACGTATATTTGGGAACGTTAAAATCGCTAAAATTAATAACAAAATAGCAAAAAATATTTCAAATTGTATTTTATTTTAAAACCTTTTGTGGAAGTTGATGAGAAAAGCATGCATTGTCTTTGTCTGTAACAATGTACTTTTGGGTATGTAATTTTTTCTGAGTTAAGTGAAAAGACCTTTTTTGCTGTTTTAGCTCCAAAAACATATTATCTTAATGTAAGTAAATTTAAACATCATATAAATGTGATATGTGAGAGTTCTAATTCTCGCAGCCATGGACCTCTTCTGATCAATAAGTAAGTGAATAAGTAAGTAAGTGAATAACTTCTTAACGCTTTCTTTGATTTTGAATAACTCGGCTGAATCAACTCTATGTTGAAATTTGTGTTGAAACTCTATCAACTCTAAGTTGAAATTTGGAACATATATACAACTGACAACGGAGAATCGATTGATAATCACGATTTTGTGATCTAACAAAATGTGCGGTTGATCATGACATATATGCAAATTTTATTTAAAACAATTATAACTCGGCCGAATAAAATCTATATGACTTGATATACAGAACATAGATACAACTGACAATGGAGAATCGATTGATAATCACAATTTTGTTATCTGACAAATAGTGCGGTTGATCATGACATACCTACAAATTTTATTTGAAACAATTATAACTTGGCTGAATAAAGCTTTTATGACTTGAAACTTGGAACATAGATACAACTGACAACGGAAAATCGATTGATAATCACGATTTTGTGATCTGAAAAATTGTGCGGTCGATCATGATGTATATGCAAATTTTATTTAAAACAATTATAACTTGGCCAAATAAAATCTATATGATTTGAAATTCAGAACACAGATACAACTGACAACGGAGAATCGATTGATAAATCACGATTTTGTGGTCTGACAAATTGTGCGGTCAATCATGACGTATATGCAAATTTTATTTAAAACAATTATAACTCAGCCAAATAAAATATATATGACTTGAAATTTGCAACATAGACACAATTGACAACGGAAAATCGATTGATAATCACGATTTTGTGATCTGACAAATTGTGCGGTCAATCATGACGTATATGCAAATTTTATTTAAAACAATTATAACTCTGCCAAATAAAATCTATATGACTTGATATTTGGAACTTACAACCGAGAATCAATTGATAATCACGATTTTGTGATCTAAAAATTTGTGCAGTCGATTATGACGTATATGCAATTTTTATTTAAAACAATTATAACTTGGCCAAATAAAATCTACATGACTTGAAATTCCAAACATTCCGATTATGACGTATATGCAATTCTGTTTATTAGTTATCCAGAAATCTAAAAAAATAGTAAAGACATTAAAAAATTTTAATAGAGAAAAAATAATTACAAAATAATTTTTCTAATTTTTAATTAGAAAAAGCCACGCTTGCAGGTTTTAAGACAAGACTTGAACTAGTTTATGTTTTTTGTATTTTTGTGGGTGGAGTTTAGACGTTAAAGGTTTTCATAGGTCTAGTGACTTGTAAATTGCCTGCACTTTTTTTCTGACAAGTATGGTTAAAAAGGAAGACTTAGAAAAAGAGAACGACTGTTTGAAGCAACAAATAGATGAATTACAAAAAGAGAAATATATTTGGCAAAAAGAAAAGGCGGAATGTGAAAGAGAATTGACAAATTGGAAGCTAGTCAGGAACTTGGTCCTGATCTCATCAGCCAAATTTGCAAAGAGATGTTTAGTAGGCTTTTTCCAATAATATTGGCTTGGATGGAGAAAATCGAAGCGGAGAAGGAGCATTCCAAAATGCTTGTGGTTTCAGTATTGGAAGAGTCTCCGACCCCGGAAAAAAAGCAGGAAACGATTGAACATATTGTTGAGACGCTTAATAATGGAGCTGAAAAAATAACAATCTATGAACATTTTTGTTTAGGTAGAAGTAATCCTAATTATCCTAGATTAGTTAAAAGTAGATTAGCTTTGAAACGGATTCAAAACAATTTGGAAATTTTAAAAATGCTGACCGCTATAAAAAGGTGTTTGTTAGACCCTTGCTGACTGATGAACAAAGGGGAGAACAACAAAAGTTGCTTAATTACAGAAAAAAAAGCAACAGAGAGTAATGATAAGTGTATGATTATTTGTTACACTGACAATGGAAACCCTTACATTTTTGTTTTGGATTTGAGAAAGGAAAACAAGCTTTTGGATTCCAAATAGGACAGTGTGCGAGTTGATCGCTCACCACAACACTTATTGTAGTAACCTAGTAACTTTATGTTTTAATGCAAGAAGTTCAAAAAACTCGTTATCGGAATTTGAATGCTTGATTTCCGGTCAGGATTTTGTTTATGGTAATTGTGATATTTTCATGGTGACAGAGACATGGTTTAATGAAACTATAACAGATAAAATGGTTGATAAGTGGGAAAATTATAACATTTTTTGAGTTGATCGAAATAACTCAGAAGGCGGAGGCGTGTGTATTCTTTCAAAAAATAGTTTAAATGGAATTCAAGTAAATATTGATACCGAGAAATATAAAAATATGGAAGTCGTAGCAGTTGATTTTTCTTTTTTTAAGTCAAAAGTGAGATTTGTTTGTGTGTATCGTAGGCCACTATCTTCAAGATTAGATGATCAAAATTATTTCCAACTTTTAAGAGACTTGACGGATAATTTTCACGGTTCTTTAATTTTAGGTGGGGACTTTAATCTCCCCAGCATAGATTGGTCAATTCCAAAGGTAAAATCCAATAATCAAAATGAACATGAATGGTTTTCATTTTTTCAGGAGCTTGGTTTAATACAGTTTGTACAAAATCCAACTAGAAAACA